>JAMYXO010001365.1:0-30561 GCA_033310375.1 Conus canariensis
CCATAACAACCCCCTTTGGGGGTTTAATCTCCGTTCTCTTGCCCCAGCGGGTTAGGGCCCCCACGCTTAACTCCAGCCATAGGGCAGCACGCCGCCCCTTTTTTGCGCACGTCACGTGAGGTGGACACGCCAGAAAGGGTCCCAGGTCCTTTTCCCAGTAAATGAATCACGCTTCACCCTTCACCACAACAACGGCCGACTGAGGGTCTGGGGGCCCCCGGGGGCAACGTTTTTACTGAGCCACTGTCCAAGAAAAGGGGGCCCTTTTTGGGGGAGGTTCTGTACTGGTCTGGGGGGCCTTCACCCTTTTCGCCACAGAACACCCTTGTATCAGGGTAAAAGGGTAACCTGCCCTGGGCATCCGCCCCCGGGGGATGAGATCCTTCAAAACCGCTGGCTTTGCCTACACTGCAGCAGATGGGACCGGGGCCCTGTCAACCAATGACAATGCTCCCCCCAAAAGGGCAAGGGTGGTCAACGATTTCCCCTGCAGCAGCCCCTTGGAGTCAACAGAATGGAGTGGCCAGAAATGCATTCCCGATCTCAAAACCCGATTGAGAACCTTTTGGGATGAGCGGGATCGAAAAGTGAGGAGCCCCCCCCCCTCCCGGGAAAATGCCCAAAAACCTCTACCAGATGCCCCGGCTGAGTGGCAGGCGCTTCCCCCGGGGGATCTTCACCAACCTGGTCAACTCGATGGGGGTTTTTCCCCTTGCGTCGATTTCCCAAAAAACAGCCTGGGGTTACCCGCATTACTGAGCTTTTGGGGGGCATCAGTATGCCCTGTCTTGTGATTTCAATGATTTTGGAAAAAAAAAATTTTTTGGATACGTACCCACTTTAATCAAATGTACACACCAAACGATTGCTCGAGATTGAAGGCAATTGTGAATCTTTATCACTAAAGAATGGAATTAAATGTTGGCCAAAACTTCAACGCATTGACTTTCTTATTTTAAACATTTTTGAATGTTTGTGAAAGTGATCCTTAACTTTTTGTGTGTAGCTTAGTATTTTAGTAGTGTATAGTAGTAGTAGTAAAAGTATATTAGTATAGAATCATTATAAAGTAAGGATGTGAATAATAAATATAACAAAAAACCCCTTTTGCACCTAAAAAATGAGAAAAAAAAAAAAGGGGAAAATTTCGGGGAATGACGAGAATGCTGCTTTAAACTGCCGTGTTGGCGATTGGATGAAAACAATGTGTTGTGCTGTTGTTGCTTGACGTTGTTTGGACCAAAAAAAATATTAGGGTTAATCAGGATACTTTTTTGCTTATTGGGCCCAAAACCCCCAGAACGTAAATCTCAAAGGGTTTTGTGTTTCTTTGAAAGGACTGTTTTTTCCCACGCCCAATCCAACTTTTTGAAATGCATACTAAAAATTTCATGCTGTCTTTTTTTTCCAAATTTTTCCAATGTCCTGGGGGAAAGGCAGTATGGGGAATTTTTTTCATTTATTCTATCAATCAACACTTTCCGTTAAAAACGTATTTTGAGGGGGTTTTTTTAATTCCCAACCTTTTCTTTTTACTTCTTTTTTTGGGGACCGACATATTTTCAAGGTGTTTTTTTTTTTTTCCCATTGCCCCACAAAACCTTTTGGGGAAATTTGTCTTAAGCGTTTCATTTTTTGAAACACTTCCATTTAATACTACACCACAAAAACCAGTTTAAATTTCCACGTGAAATTTTCACGCGAAAAAATGTCTGTCAGCGTGTCTTTTCCCTTCTTCCTTCGAAGTCCTTTAGTAAAAATCCAATCTCCTGTTTTTTGATCCAGAAATTTAAACCTTTTCCAAAAAAAAGGGCCTCCAAGTCTCCATGTCATAGCAGTTTTTGCGGGACAGAATCGATTTACATTTTTTGGATCCAGACTTCGTTTGGCATTTTGGAAAAACGGAAAGGGCCCCTTTTCGAAATCCCCCCCTATAGTAGAAGGAGCATTCGACGCTGGGGGGGTTGCTGTGTCGGAGGAAAGGGCCCCCGTGGAGATCCATGACTGTTGGAAGTTGAAACCCCATCTGTGGCCCAGCCGGGGAAAGATCTGGGAAAGAAAGGGGGTCGAAGATCGATTCCCGTCAACAACGTGTGGGCGTTGGATTTGCGAGGTTTGGGGGGGGGGGAAGGGGGGGGGAAAACGGTGGATGATCATTAAGAAAGAGAAGCAGGTGTGTGTGTGTTTGTGTGTTGTGTGGGGTGTGGGGGGTGTTTTTGTTTTGTTTTTTGTGTGTGAGAGAGAGACCTGTGGGTGTGGTGGTGAGGGGAGAGGGGAGAGAGAGAAAGAAGAGGAGGAGAGAACCTGTGTGGGGTGTGTGTGTGGTGTGTGTTGTGTGTGTGTGTTGTGTGGTGGGAGGTTTAGAAAAGAGATGAGAGGGAAGACCTCTCTGTGTGGTGTGTGTGTGTGTGTGTGGTGTGTATGTGAGAGAGAAGAGAGACCTCTGTGGGGTGTGTGTGTTGTGTGGTTGTGTGAAAGAGAGAGAGAGAGAGAGAGAGAAGAGAGAGAGAGAGAAAGACAGCCAGACAGACAGAAGAGACAGAGAGAGACAGAGAGAGCCTTCATTTCTTCTTGATCCGTAAAAAAGGGGAGGGAGCGGGGGGTGGGATAGCAAAGTTCGCTGTGTAAAGAACAGTACCACAAAACAAAACTAGAAAAAAAAAAGACAGACGGACACCCCAGAGAGAGAGAGAGGGAGAGAAGAGAGAGAGAGAGAGACGACAGACAGAAAAGCAGACAGACAGACAAACAGACAGACAGACAGACCCCAGAGAGAGGAGGTGGAGGAGGAGGAGGAAGAGGAAAGACAAACTTCTTCATTGATGAGGGTAAAAGATGAGCACTAATATGTAAACTTTTTTCATCCAGCTTTTCCCCTAAACCCACCACCCCCCCCACCACCACAACTATTGTCATTATTTTCAAACATCATTATTTACTCTTATTTTTCATTATTATTATTATTATTATTATTATTATTATTATTATTAAACATCATTTATTATTAAATTTTTGGTGAAGGTAGTAGTAGTAGTAGTAGTATTTTTTTGTAGGGGGGGAGTAATAAAAAAAATAAAATGTAAACATTTTAATGGCGCAATTCTTGGGAACAACTCATTTTCGCTCAACACAAAACTCAAACCTCGCACTGATATGCTTTTACACACACATACACACACCAAAAACACACACCACACACACACACACACCCCCCACCAACACACACACAAACACACACACACACACACACACCCCTCTACCGACACGGCGCACTTTTTCAAGTTTATCGGTTCAAGCAGTAGTAGTAGTAGTAACAGCAGGCAGCAGCAGCAGTAGCAGTACAATAGTAATAGTATCGTTGTAATTCCCTAATAGTAGAAGCCCTTTTTGGTGGTTTGTCGTCGTCGTTGTCGTCGAAAAAGTAGTAGTAGTAGTTATAGTAGAGTATAGTAGTAGTATTTTGTATAGTAGTAAGTAGTAAATTGTTGTTTTTTGTTGTTGTTGTTTTTTGTCGTTAAAAACAGTAGCAGAAAGTAAAAGCATTTCATAGGAGGAACAAAAACATGAAGAGAAATGACTGACGAGATAAAAAAAACCCTTTATAAGGCCCACAGAGGTCAGTGGACCATTAAAAACCCATGGACTGAAAAAGGGAAAAGAAGAAAAAAAAGAAAAGAAGAAAAAGAAGAAAAAAAGAAATATGTTTAAACCCCCTGAAACGTAAATTTAACATTTTGTTACTGCCGGGAGGGGCCCCCGAATGCCCTTTACAAAAATTTATTTTTCTTCCCAGTGCCCTTGCTAAAAGGTTTTAAAAAAATTGAAAAATACTTGCAGTGCCCTTGCTGTAGCTTTTTAAAATTGATACTATTTTTCAGTGTCTTGCATAGCTTTACATATTGATATTACTTGCAGTGTTTGCTGTAGCTTTACATATTGATATTACTTGCAGTGTCTTGGCTGTAGCTTTTAATTTTTAACTACTTGCAGTGTCTTGCTGAGCTTTACATTTTTATATTGCTTGCATGTCTTGCTGTAGTTTTACATATTGAAATACTTGCAGTGTTTGCTGAAACCTTTACATATTGAAACCCCTTCTGCCCTTGCTGTAGCTTTACTTATTGATATTACTTGCAGTGTTTTGGGCGGGTAGCTTTACATATTGATTTTAAACTTGCAGTGTCTTGCTGACCTTACATATTGATACCACTTGCAGGGGTCTTGCTGTGGGCTTTACATATTGATATTATTGCAGTGTTTTTGCTGCACCTTTACAAAAATTTAATTTCTTGCAGTGTCTTGCTGTACTTTACATATGATATTACTTGCGTGTCTTGCTGCAACCTTTACATATTGATATTACTTGCAGGTCTTGCCTAAAAATTTACATATTAAATATTACTTGCAGTGTCTTGCGTACCCCTTTTCATATTGATATTATTTGGGCAGTGTTTTTGCTGCACCTTTACTTTTTATATTACTTGCGTGTCTTGCGCACCTTTACATATTAAAAATTTACTTGCAGTTGTCTGCTGCCCCTTACATTTTAATATTACTTACAGTGTCTTGCTGCACCTTTGCATATTGATATTACTTGCAGTGCCCTTGCTGCACCTTTACAAAAAGATATTACTTGCAGTGTCTTGCTGTAGCTTTACATATTGTATTATTTGGGGGGGTTTCTTGCGGGGTACCTTTCAAAATGATATTATTGCAGTGTCTTGCTGCAGCTTTACATATAGATATTACTTGCAGTGTCTTCCCTGCAGTTTTTACATATAGATTTTAAATTTGGGGGTGTTTTGCTGTAGCTTTACATATAGATATTACTTGCAGTGTCTTCTGCACCTTTACTTATTGAATTACTTGCATTGTCTTGCTGCACCTTTACATATTGTTTTTATTTTCAGTGTCTTGCTTTTACCTTTTATATGTATGGATATTACTTGCAGTGTCTTGCTGCCCCCTTTTTGATATTACTTGCAGTGTTTTGCTGCCCCTTTTTTACATATTACGGGCAGTGTCTTGCTGCACCCTTTACATATAGATATTACTTGCAGTGTCTTCCCTGCAGCTTTACATATAAATATTACTTGCAGTGTCTTGCTGCGGGGAAAGAGGTGGGTTGGGAGGTTTGCCCCTCTCCCCGCACCCTTCCCCCCACCACACCCTTTTCTGACCGGGAGCGCTGCCCCTAAAACCCCGGGGGAAACCTACGGAACCCCTACACCCCCGCCTCTTCCCCCCCCCCCCCCCCCCCCCCCCCCCCCCCAACCCCCCTTTTTCCCTTTCCCAACTAGTACTTGATCCGCCTCTGAAATGTAAAGTGGGGAGGGGGGGGAAAAGGTATTGTGAAATCTAGGAAGGAAGGGGGAAAAGGGGAGGGGAAGAAAATAACCACTTACTTGATGCAGACGTCCAGGGGGGGAAGAGTGACAGAGTTTTTAATTTTTTCCCCTTTTTGTTGATTCTAAATACGCTGAAAAATTCCGTTTTAACATCTGTTAAAACCCCCAGTCTCACATAATGTTTCATTAATCTTGTTTTGGAAAGAAAACTTAGTCAGACAGTTTTACGCGGTTTCAACCGAACATTTTCTACAAACTGTTATAAAATTTTAGAACTTCCTACAGCTGTTATCAAGTCAAATTCTCCACAGCTTTTTATCAATTCAGAACTTCTCCAAAACCTGTTATCAAGTCAGTCTGTAATAACCCTTTTCCAAACTTCAATTCCCTTTTTTTTCAAAACTTTTCAACCCAAAAACAAATTCATTACATACCCTTGGGGCAACGTTTAAATATTTCTTTTTTTAAAACAAATCATATTCAAATTCAAAAAAGTGTTTTTTCATCAGAAAAACGCTGTACACAACACACACACAACACACACACACAACACACACACACACACACACACACACACTTCTTTTTTTCTCTTGGTGTAAAAGTTTTTTTAGAACTGCAACGGGGTTCAAAACGTTCTTTCTTTTCCCCTTTTGGGGCAGGGGCCCAAAATGTTTAAATCGTCACACAAAGATATGGGCTGAAATAGAGAGAGGGGAGTAGGGGCAGAGAGGAGAGGGAAAAAAGCATAATACGAAACGAAAGACTTCCCAAAAGTCCATCAAATTTAACGGGGCTGTCATGCCTCTCGATTTTTAATTTTTTCAAACCCTCTATTTATGCACACGCCGGAAAAGGGGAAATGGAACGTCCCAGCTCAAGACTCCATTTTCCCAAAAGGCTATTGAAAATATTGAACAGTTATGGGGTGTGCGACAGGCAAACTCGTGCGACATTTTAAAGGGGCGCCAAAAGGGACATTTCTTTTTTCCATAGATCTCTCTGGTGTAGAAAATACAAACCCTTTACAATTAATCGTTTTTAAAATAAAATGTCAAAAGCTTATTAAAGGGTCGTGTTTTTTTTGTGCGCGCCAAAGCGTGTATGCCGTGTGGGGTGTGTGTGTGTGTGTGTGGTGTGGTTGTGTGTTTTTGTGTGTGTGTGGTGTGTGAAGTCAACTCAAGTCAATCAAGTCAAAATTATCTTTTTTGGGGGTTTAAAAAAGAATAATTTTTCCCAAACCCTTTTTTACATCCTGCCTCAAAACAAAAAAGAAACAAATTCAACATATAACCACAAGAAAAAACCCCAAAATTTAAAAGCACAAAATTTTCCCTATCATGCAAATAAAAAACCCCAAATATGAAAATAAAACAATAATAAAACTATTGGAACTTCAATTTAAAGAAAACACACACACACACACACACACACACACAACCAACACAAAACACACAAAACACACAAAAACACAGAAAGAGAGAGAGAGAGAGAGGACAGAAAAAACCAGACAAAAAAGACAGACAGAAGAAAAGACAGGGGCCCCGGGAGAGAGAGGGGAGGAGAGAGAGAGAGAGACAGACAGCCCAGACAGACAACAAACAGACAGACAGACGGGGGCCCCAAGGGGAAACAGAGAGGGGGGGAGAGAGAGAAAAAAAGAGGGGAGAGAGAGAGAGAGAGAGAGAGAGGGGGAAAAAGGGGGGAATCGTATTGATGGAAATGACTTAGATGATGTGCAAGTTTCTAACAGATGCATTTTTACCCCCTTTTTTTAAAAATGATTTTTTGAGGGACATGATTTTATGGAGGATGGCAAAGTATTCCATGGGGTCCCCCCAGAATAAAAAAAACTTGTTTTTATAAAGTTTCTTCGAGGTCTGGGGGGAAAGACGTTTATGTGTATGTCTGAAATTTTTTGAAGACAAAGCTTAAAAGGTTATCTTCGGGCAAATTTTTTTCATTACTTTTGTACATGCACAAGAAATTTGTTGAAGTAGAGTCTGTCTTTAAATGGAAAAATATTTAAAGTTTGTAATCACTCTTTGTAAAGGGTTTTTTGAAATTTCACCCTTTTTTAAATTTTAATGGCTCTTTTATGTAGACGACTTACTATTTTTCCGATTAGTTTCACTGGCATTACCCCAAATAGCGGGATGCAAAATTTTAAATAAGAGAAAAAAAATGTGCGCATGAAAAAATATCTTTTTGGAATTAAAGGGTTTTGAATTTTTTTTTAAACTTTGAAAGTTGATATTTTTTTTCTTAGAAAAAAAATTTTTCCAAGTCCGCAATTTGGTAAGACCAAGATAAATTTTTTAAAAGATAACCCGTAAAAAATTTATGCGATGTTTAAACCCCTTCAATCCCTTTTTCCTTGACATGTAATGGCGAAAAAGAGGAATTAAATTTTTTTTCGTTTTTTTGGGGTGTTGTGACATACATGCATTTGGTTTTAATAGCATTGAGGGACATATGAAAATTTAAATTTCCCGTCCATGTAATTAGCTTGTTGATATTTTTCTGCAGGTTTTTTTACCAGTTCAGTAGGGTTTTCTACTATGAAATTTTAATGATTTTTCATCAGCAAAAAAATTTCACAAAACATTCTATAAAAAATGGTAGGGCATTTATATAAATAGAAAAGAGTAGGGGTTTCCCCAAAACGACCCCAGGGGCACCAAATTTAAAAGGGAAATAACTTTGACCTTTTGGGGTTTAAATTTTAACAAGCTTTTTGACGATCCAGTGAGAAACGAGGTAAAGAATTTTAAGGGTGTATTCGATCATTTTTTAACACAAAAAGCTTTTTTTTTATTAGAAGGGAGTTGTTTTATAACGTCAAACGCTTTTTGCAAAAACTACAAAAAGAATTTCAGTGAGGTCCCTTGTTGTTTTTTTTTTCGTAAGACATCTATCGAAAAAGTTTGGGGGAAAAGCAGGGGTGGCCCAAAAGTGATTTTTCCCCGAAAACGGGCATTGATTTTCTGAAACAAATCGTAATATTTAAGATGGGGAATAAGCTGTGTTTTAAAATGTTTTTCGAGTGCTTTGACAACAGGGATTATATTGAGATAGGTCTATATTTTGAGAGATTGGGGATCACCTTTTTATATAAAGGTATAACTTTCCCCTTGTTTTAAATCTTTAAAGGGGAAAATGGCTTTTATCAATAGACAAATCATAAACATAAGTGAGTGTTCACAATATCAATGAAGCGTTTTTTAGAATCTTATCAACAATTCCATCCCAATCCCTTGTCCCTGACCTTTAAGTGTAATTTAAAAAAACAAATACTTCATTTAATGACAATGGGGGTAAAGTCAAAACATGAAGAAATGTTTTTACAACGACAGTATTTATCTAACATAAATAGATCATTGTACTTTTTTTTATCGTTTACAAACACAAACCCTTTTTTTAATTTGCAAAAAAAGTTGAAGTCTTCTGGTGATATTTTTTTTTATTGGGGGTTTTTATTCCCGATTTATTGTTTTAGCTTTCCAAATTTTAAAAATTTAATTTTGAGAAGAAAGAAACAAAATTTTTTAAAATATTGTTTCTTTTCTTTTCTCTTCTTTGAATTTAATTTTTTTTTCTTTTTGTTTTCTGAACAACTCTTTATTCTTTTACTTGACATATGATCTCTTTTGTATCTCTCATTTCTATCTCCTTTGTTAACCATGGGGGTTTAATGACATGTTTCAAATCTTTTTCTTTCAAAGGGGGCATGTTTAAACATTACTGAAATTGAATGTATTTTTTCCAAATGTTAAAGCATCGTCAGGGTTCCCCAATCTGAAAAATTTTAATCAATTTTAGATGAAGAAATCATTAAGGAAGCATTTTATCAAAATTTTTTAAAGCCTGTAAAAAATTTCCTTATGTCCAGACTTGGAATTTTGACAATTTTTTTTTATCCATGTTAGAAAAACGAAAAAATGGTCACTACAGCCTGTTTTTTACAGAACTTTTTTCCACAATTTTTTATCTTTTTTTTGACGTAAATATATCAATAAGAGTTTTCCTTTTGCCAGTGTTCGAGTAGGACGATCGATTATTTGTTCCAACCCAAAAAATTTTTGCATAAGTATGATTCCATTAGCCCCCAGGCCATTTAAGTCTATACGAAGTGGCCCAAAGAATAATTTCCTTTTGGGATTAAATATTGCGGCATCCTCATCAATTAAACCTTTTTAACCCAAAACAGTGGTTTCTGCGGGGTTTTGTATAGGAATGCACCATTACTGGTTTTACGGGGTTTAAGTTTTTAATTTATCCAGACGGATTCACGTTGTTTTTACAAAGATACCTTTTTTTTAAATTTTAATGATTTAGAAAGGGTTTTTTGGGGGAAACCAGGTGTTCTAGGGGGTTTTTGGGATTGTATCAAAAATTTGGGGAAAACATTTGCATATCATGATGGTGTGTGTGTGTGTGTGTGTGGTGTGTGTGTGGGGGGTGTTTTGGTGTGGGGTTTTGTGGGAGAGAGAGAGAGGAGGAGAAGAGGAGAGAGAGAGAATGAAAAAACCCCTTTTCATAAATTTGAGATTTTTGCAAAAATTTTTTTAAATTAGTCAAAACCTTTTAAATGAACACCCCTTTTAAAAATTTTTAATTAATACCGGTGAATACGTTTTAGAACAGTGAATAAACATTATGTCTCCCGGGCCAAAACCCTTTCCCCTTCCTCCCGTAAAAGATTAGGAGCAGGGAAAAAAGGGGGGGGGGGGGGGGGTATTCATTGTGTTCTTTTTGGGGAAAGGGGGGCCCCAAACCCTTTTTTCCCCTTTTTTTTTTTTTCTCTGGTAAAAAAGGCCCCCAAACCCCTTTTCCAGTTTTATTTACTCTGGTAGAAATAGAGAAGGCCCAACCTTTCTCTCTTTAGATTGCTACGTCGCAGTCAAATGGAAGCGGACCTACATTGCCAAAGAAAGTGGTGTGGAAGGTTACTGACAGTGGCACACCGCGAAATCTGATTCACGCGTGAAGCTAAAAGTTGTTCATACGGCGGAAGAGAGAGCGATGGAGGGGGGAGACGGAAAGGGTCCTGAAAGGTATGCGTATATATGTGTGTGTGGGGATGGGGGGGGAAGGGAGTGTGATGGGTAATGAGTGAGGGGAGAGGGGGAGATGGGGGATCGGGGGAAGGGGGAAGGAGAGGCGCAAATGTACTACCGACGAAAGTGTCAATAGTACCAGTTGAAGAATTCATGAATGCATAATTCTATAAACAGTGGTTGTGGTGTCTTTTTACCCTGATGAAGATAATGATAATAATAATAAAATAGTAATGATATAATAATTAATGATGATAAAAATTATGATGATGGTGACAATAATAATGATAATGATAATAAATAATAATGATAATAAGTAAATCATCATCATCATAACAAACAACAACAACGACGAACGACGACCGAACGACGACGACGACAATTACTATAAGTGTTATAATAACAACAACGACTCGACGATAATCATCATAATCATCATCATCATCATCGTCATCATCAAAATATGATCATGATATGGATGATAAAAACAACAAGAAGCAATATTCTTATCCGCACAATACTTGCATTATCATCCCAAGGTGCAGTCCACTCCTATCGCCAGCCATTAACCATATATCCATAACTCTTTCCCACCCCTCTCCAATCCCGACCCCAAGCAAAGCACAAACGACCGCCCACCCTCTGTCCTTCCATATCCCACCCTCACTCAACCCACACAACATCCGCCATATATTCAATGGAATACTGTATCGAAACGGAAACTCGGATCTTTAGCTTGAAATTTGGGCAGAATAGGTTTGTCAGACTGTATGTCAGCAAGTTCAAACGTGATGTGGAGGAAAACTCAAACTATGTTCTCCCCATGGTCTTCTTCACTATCGAGTGTTTGGAAGTTGGCCATTGACTGGAAGAATGGTAACTGAAGGCAAAGGCAGAGAAATACCATCCGAAGGTGACCATCGAATAGAACCCTGTTCCGAAAAGGAGGATAAAGTCAGTCCGTCCATTGCAAACAGTGTTTTTCTGTAACCCTATGGGTCAAGCGAACAGATCTAGAGAGAGCCAACTATTTTGATTTGAAGTGAATGCCTGAATAACATCGAGATATGGAATGTCTGCATTACAGGTGCTAACGTTCCCACCCATGGGGTTTTGCCATGTTCTCGGTCTCTGTTGATGTGTTTCAGCTGACTAATGGGGCTAAGATCCCCATTCTCAGGCGTGCTCACTACGGCAATCTGTCCCCTGAAAGCGGCGGGGCGGGTCAGTCTGATTGAACGCACTAACACATTTTACTTCCCCTGCAAGTTATCCGGACGTCGTCTATTGACGAAAACAAAAAGTTGCAATTCTTCTACTGCATTTTATTTTGCAGGGAGCCCATTTAGTTTCCATAAATCCAGGTGTCAGGTGTTGCCTATGGCCACTGTGACCTATCGTGACAACTGAAGAGATCGAGCTGCATAACTTCGCCTATATGTTAATCAATCCAGTGATGACGTGCAAATAGTTTTGTTATCATTGCCATTTTGTTTCACTCAGTTTCAGTTTCATCAAGAGCGTCACTGCGTGCGTACTATCCATATACGCCTACACCACATCCGCTAAGTTTGAGACCACACTACGCATGATTTTGAAGCTGATGGATAAATAATTAGCATAAAGGATGAACAATGAAGAAAAGGATTTCTCGTGGCTACTACTCAGCGGATGTCTGACCTACGCATTTAAAGCCCAACGCTCCTGGTCAGACGCTTTGAGTGCCTACCTACCAATTTTATTTTGGATGTACACGTGTGTGTATGATGTGTGGGCATGGCCCATGTGTTGGGTGGGCGCATATGTGTGTGCGTTTGTTGTGTGTGTGTGTGTGGTGTGTGTGTGTGTGTTGGTGTGTGTGTGTGTGCGCGCGCGGCGTCGCGCATGGCATGTGTGCGCCTTTGTTTGAGGTGAGTGTGTGTGTGTGTGTGTGAGTGGCACGTGTATGATTGTGTGTGTGTGTGTGAGTTGGGTGTGTGTGTTGTGGTGTGTGTGTGTGTGTGTGTAATTTGTGGGTTGTGTAGCACCGACGTATGCTGCATATAGGTTATATGTGTCCCATACTGTTGTTAGTGTGTCTTTGTATGTGGGCGTGTGCGCATAGTGCATTTGGTTTGTGTGTGCATTTTGTGCGCTTGATGTGTATCGTTGTGTGTGCGCACGTGTGTCAGTGTGGCCGTGCACATGCACACATTGTAATATGTGTGTGAATAAAGAGCGAGCGAATGTTACGCCACACATGTTCTATGTGCGTGTGTGTGTTGAGTGCTCGCATGCGTGTGTGTGTCGTGTGTGTGTGTGTAGTGAGTGTGTGGTGTGTGTGTGTGTGTGTGTGTGTGTGTGTGTGTTTGGTAACTGCGTGCGTGAATGTTGCAGAAAGATGACTTAGGAACAAGAACATCACCATCAATTACAGCATACAAGAGCGCGCACATTCTCGCGCGCACACAAGGAATACATACACATAACAAAAAGAAGCAACACTCCCCATCATCAACGATCACACACACCACACACACACACACACACACACACACACACACACACCACACCACACACACGTGCGCACGCACATCCACACAAACATACACACGCGCACACGTGCTTCCCTCGGTGCGATTACGTGTTCCTATTGCAGCTTAAATCCACATAACGCCCTGTGTGTTTCAATCATTAAGAATCCACTCAGTGTTTCCGAATTAACAAATAGATAGACAGACCAAGAGCCAAAAACAATACAAAGCTTCACATATCCTTTAACATGCAAGCTTCATCCTAAAGTATGTGTCCCCATAAACGTTCAAACGGAGAACAAACAAAACAAAACCACGTACTAACAAAACACTCGACGGACTAACAGAAACACGGACAAATAGACAAACAAACAAGCAGACAACTCAACCATTGAAGCTGTCAATGCTTGGAAGAGAGTCATGAAGATGATGGTGCAGACAACACTGAGCGTAGCCGCCGCCGACATTCCTCCTTGCCGCCCATTTTGTGTGGTGTGTGTGTTGGTGTTGTGTGTGTGTGTGTGTGTGTGTTTTGTGTGGTTTGTGTGTGTAGTGAATGTACATCTGGTGGTGTATGATGTGTGTGGCATGGGCCCATGTGTGTGCGTGGCGCATGTGTGTGTGTGTGTGTTTGTGTGTGTGTGTGTTTGTGTGGTGTGGCGCGTGTATGTGTGTGTGCTGGCGCAGGCAGTGTGCGCGTTGTGTGTGTGTGTGTGTGTGTGGTGTGTGTGTGTTGTGTTGTGTGTGTGTGGGTGTGTGATTGTGCACGTGTGTGTTTGTGTGTGTGTGTGTGTGTGGTTGAGTGGAGTGTTTGCACGTGTAATGTGTGTGTATGTGTGTCGTGTGCAGAGGTGCGAGTGCATGGAGTGTGTGTGTGGTGTGTGTGTGTGTGTGTGTGTGAGTGTGTGTGTGTGTGTGTAATTTTTTGTGGTTTGTGTGAGCACACATATCACATATCACACATCTCATATATGTGTCCATATCTGTGTGTAATGTGTGATTCTTTGTATGCGTGGGCGTGTGCCCATGGCGTGTGTGTGTGTGTATTTGGCGCTTATGTGTACTGCGTGTGTGTTGCGCACGTGTTGTCCGGTGTGGATTATGCCACATGCACACATGTGTATATGTGTGTGGTAAGAGCGCCGAGCGAACGTGTGTATGTGTGTGTTGTGTGTGTGTGAGTGCGCGCGCGCGCCGCGAGCGCGCGATCGTGTGTGGTGTGTGTGTGTGTGTGTTTTTGTGTGTGAGGTGTGTGTGTTGTGTGAATGTTCAAAGATTTGACTTAGGATCAAGATCCAAGACTATCAAAACACGCGCACACTCGCGCGGCGCGCGGCGCGCACACCACACAACACACACACACACAGCAGCACACACACACACACATACCATAACAACAACCCTCCCCCTCAAACACATCCACGCACAAACGTACACACATACACAACACCACACACACACACACACACACACACACTTCACGCGCGCACGCACGCCATACACAAACACACACAGATGTCCACTCACACACACACACTCACACACACACACACAACACACACACACACTCTCTCTCTCTCTCTCCTCTCATCTCCTCTCTCTCTCTTCTCGCACACACAACACACACACACCAACACTCACACACCAACGCTTCACAAACACATGGTCTGTGGGACTCTCTAATTACACGCTGGCATTACCCCACAGATGAACACACACACACACACACACACACACACACACAACACACACACACACACACACACACACAAACACACACACACACCCACATACACTCACTCACTCTCTCCAAACACACTCACACACCAACGCTTGCACACGTCATGATGTCCATGGACACTCTAATTAACATGCTGGCATCACCCCACTGATGAACACCCACCAGTCGCTACACACGTCAACCGTATACATCTGGGACCCTAAGAGATTCAAATCTTATCTCAGTGACATGTGATTCATCTTTTGTGTCTGTTATTGTCGGAAAGGCCCAGTATGAGTTTTGCAAAACCAATCCTAGAGTCTTCGCAATGTTTGGCCTGGAATTACCTCACTACCAATGTTTGTTTGGTTGGTGATGTTTCTTGCTCCTTCCCTTAATCTGGATGTGCGGCCACTTCCTCTCTTGATGTTCAATCTGAAAGATGGTCTAATGGTATAGTGGCTTATGCTCTTGTTTGCTTAAGTGATTCTTCAATTTCATATCACATCAGATTGGCAGCAGTAATCCCAGTTCTTATTGTTGCCTTTCCGACCAGTGTGTCTGCTCTCTCCGTTTCCTATTAACTCCAGCATGTCCAGGGCAGTACATCCATATGAGTCTCTCTATATGGAAGGCTGCGCATTAGTTCGATTTCCAGCAGGGCTTCCCCATTCCACTTTTTTCACTTTCTGCAGTAGGTTTCAATGGAGTCATCAGTATCAAGGCATGTTGAGTTTGAAGCCTGGCTTGTGGATGTAAGCCAGTGAAGTGCTTGTGTCACAGCTTTCTACCTCCTTTGTTAGACTTTAAGTTATTAAACTGTGCCACATAATTGTGTCCTGAATAGTGTCGGACCATTTTGCTTAACTGTGTATTTCCCCTGCCTGACTTACCTTTGGTGACAGAACCGTCAGTGTATATTAAGAATATCATCTATTTGTGCAAAGGTCTTCACCAGCATCTAAATTCTGCCATTGGTTTTGCCTTCTGGAGTTCTGGATGCCAATCTCACAATGTCATGCCAAGTTTTCTGGAGCAATGGGGGACAACTTGGTAGAGGTGCTTCAGTGGACTGGATATTCTCCCAATTCCTTATTTCTTTGACTTTATTTCTGCTAACAGGCAACACAAGCTGTATACCTGTCTTTCTGCTGTCCCATCCATGATTGTTTCACGTCCTATCCGTAAAAGAGTGCCTTTTGTTTCCTAGACACGCCGCGATGAAGTGGGGTTATTTGTGATTTTCAAGGCTCTGAAATATGGCCTTCACTGTTCCAGATTGTGGTCATGTCTGCATTGAAGGAAGGTCCGAGCAGGTATCGTCGCATAGTTTTGAACTGGTGTGTTCCTTTGTGGTTCCTAGGATCAATCTCCATTGCTTTCATTTGAATTCTTTTCCTAATTTGATAAGGTTGCTGTTGACAGTGTTGAAAGCCCTAATCCATAATCTATCACACTGATAAAAATTTCCGGGGGTACAGGGCGGGAGAGATGGGGGCTGTTTTAATGCCTTTAGTCCCCTTGCTTTCATGGCAGTAACCCTTTTTTTTTTCATTTAAGAAAAATTTTTCAACATGTTTCTAAAGGTTAGCATTCTGTCAAAGCCACCCCCCAAAAAGCGTGGTTGTTAGTTGTTCAATTGGTTTCCTTTTAAGGAAAAATGGTGAGGGGGACTTGTCCTGATGTCTTGTTGTTGAGAGTTTGGGTAATGTCGGGCTTTTTGGGGGTTTTATGGACGAAACCCGTTTCTTGACACCACGGAATTTTTCAATGGGTTTTTAACTGCTTTCTTCTTTCTTCAGCATTCTTTGAGTTTTGTAAACGGGGCCCCCCATTGAAAAAGTCATCACTCGAGCTTCGGAAAAAAGCGAACCGAACTGGCAGTGATTTTTCTCTTTACTATTTTCGTTCTCATTGGCATCCGCGTCTTGAGAACAATGGTTTTCCCCCTTTATAATTTTGTCTTTTATTTGGGGTTGCGGCCTAGAAGCCCAAAAAGGTCGAAACGCTCGTGTTTTTCCTTTTGACTTCGTTTGCCCCCTTTTTTTCCTTTTGGCGGTTCGCCAACATTTATTTAAGATTCAGAAATAGTGTAAATAGAAAGTAGGCAGTAGTGTGGTATGTTTTTCAGTATAATTTTTATGTGTTTACCATCACCATCATCCCCAAACCCCTGCGTTTTCCACAAAAACATGTTTTTTGAAAAAACCTCTCCCCCCCTTTCCCCTTCCGTTGGTTTTTGTTGCTATCATTATTTTTTACAAACCCCTATTATAAAACCATAAATCAAACTGGCATTAATCCTCTCTTTATCATTTTTGTATCCCCCCCTTGGCATCCCCCCCCGTCTGAAAAAGAAATGAGTTGCGCCCGGGGTTAGTATTTATGGGAGTTGCAGCGCTGCCCGGGCTAAAGAGCCCGTCGGCCCCCCGCGGCAGAAATCTGTTTTTTGTTTCTGCAGGTGGTCATGATTTTCCCCGTAGGGGGCCCACGCAATTTTTTCCCCCTCTGCGGCGCCTCCATTTTCCCCACTTGGCCCTCCTCCTTTGTTGAAAAGGGGTTTTAACCCCCGGGCCCTTTATTGGGGGGAAAAACCCCGCTATCCAGTTGAAGCTGCGGGCCCTTTGTCTGCAGGGTCGAGGCGCTTGCCTCAGGTCGCTTTTTTCATACACCCCTTTTAAGCGCAGGCGGGCCACCCCGTGGGTCTGGAAAATTTTAGCCCCGTTCCCGTACAGCATGCCCTTTGGGATGCGACCGTCGTCCTGGGCTGACGTGGCCAAGAGGGCAGGCGTCTCTAAGTCAGCATGCGAACATAAAAGGGAAACCCTGTCTGAGAAAAAAATCCTTGTTGGTTGGGGCCCCGGCCCCGCCAAGTGATGCCCAAAAGTCTTATGAGGGAGCACGGGGGGAAAGGGGTTTTTCAGTCCCGCGTTTTGTCGAGAGTACAGGGTCCATGCTTCACTTCCGTGAGGGAAAAGTTTTTAAAACGCGGTTTGGGGACACTTTCTCTTGGTTTTGGGTTTTGATGGTTTTTGTCCCAGACTTTTCGCTAAACGGTCTTGCTGCCTTCCCCATCGCACGTTCAGCCGCGTCCCGAAGAGGTTGCTGGAGATGGTGGAGCCCGGTTAGGAAGTTTGGACTCTTCCCGGGGGGGTGTGATCGCCGATAGAGTGGAGGATGCTGCTGAGTCTTGGCCCATGTTTTTGTTTTTTTCCCAACCCCGATAGTGAAAACCCGAATCGGTGCGGGCATCAGGAAGAGGTTTTGACCTTTTGGAGCGTTTCCTGGATGGGGGGTGAGGGCGTCGCGTCTGCGAAGAGCATTCCTTGTGAGACTTTCCGCATTCGTTTTGTGGGGAGGGGGCCAGAAAAAAGGGGGTTTCCCCGTCACCCCAAAGTTGGGGAAAAATGCTTTTTTTGGGGGACTTTTGGGAAAAGGTATAAGTACAGCGGGAAAAAAAAAAAAACCCGAAAGTGGGGGAGCAGACCCCCCCCTTTTTTGACACCCCCCTTAAATTGGGGGGAAAGGGCCCAAAGATGAAC
The DNA here is from genome assembly GCA_033310375.1 of Conus canariensis. Lineage (NCBI taxonomy): Eukaryota > Metazoa > Mollusca > Gastropoda > Neogastropoda > Conidae > Conus > Conus canariensis. The sequence goes on from JAMYXO010001365.1 coordinate 18,181, forward strand.
CGTCGTACGGGAAAAAGTCCCCATTCAAGTTGCAGGGAAGGACGTGATCTTTTTCAGGACCCTTGTTGGGAACCCCCCCCGGGGTGAAAGTAGGGTTAAAGAGGCCCTGACCAAAGGGGACCAAACGTTGCCTTGGGCGCACGCCCTTTAAAGCCCCCGGGGGGAGAAAACGTCGCCCTGCTTTTTGGCCCCCGGGTTTTTCCCCCTTTTGGGGGTTTCATCATTCGGCGAGTAGCTCCCGCCTGTTGGGGGACTACCCCCGGCGGGGCCGAGGGGGGACATTACCGATAGTTTTTTTCCGTCGCATTTTCTCTAGGAAGTGAACATGGACCCTGTACTTCGCCCAAGAAGCATCTGAATGTCAGAAGACTCCTGCACATGGGGGGGACCGCATCACCAACAAGTACCCCCGGGCCCGGGGAGGGATGCCCAGCAAATTTGTATGCTGACGCGGCTTCGCACCCCCAAAAACAGCTGTGCGGCGAGCTGGCTCAAAGGGTCCAGACCCAAGGAGGGCCCCCCCCTACGCTCAAAAGGATGATCAAGTGCGGGGCAGGGAATTGGGGGACAGCAGCTTCAGACCAGGTAGCTGGCGGTTCACCATCAGGGCCGGAAAACAAAAAAGCAGAGCAGAAAGGGGAGAGGCCCAGGGGGAAGAAGAGGCCCCCCCGGGGGGAAAGAAATTTCTTTTGGGGGCCCCAAAAGATACTCATGACTTACCTGTAGCCTGTAACAAAAGTTTTCCGATTCAACATCCGGGGGGTTCACCCGGGGCAACGCTTTTGATCTCAGGGCCCAAACAAAAAGATCGGTTTTTTATTTTAAAACCCCTTTCAAAAGAAACACTTTTCTATAATAGCCATTTTATTTTGTTAAATTTCCTGGGATGTTGATTTTGATGACATTTTTAAAAAAAGGGGTCCCCGGGGCAAATCAAAAGCCTTTGGGGCCCGAAAAAGGCATAAAGCTTCCCCCTCTCGTTTGGGAAAAAATTTTAGTGGGCTTGTTTTAAAAAATTTGACTTCAAGTCATGATGCAAAGGCCCCCCCCTTGGGGTTTGGCCCCCCCAAAAGGTTTAGAAAAAAAAATTTTCCAAAGACCCCCAAGGGGATTTTAAAATCCAAAAAGGGCCCCAAGGGGGCCATCTTGAAAAATATGGTCGTGCCTTTAAATTTTTAAAGTGTTTGTCACAATAACAAATTTTGATACATTTTTTTTGGGGAATTTCAAGTCGCTTTAAAAAATTTTTGGTATAAAATTTTTTCTTTTAGAAAATATTTCAACAAATAATAAATCGTATAATGGGCGGAAGCAATTTAATCATAATGGGGGGAATTTGATTTTTCAGATTGAAAAATTTTTTTTTAAAAACTAAGTTAATTGATAACAAGCTTCAAAAGTTGGGGTTTTTTTTTAAAAAACTTTCCTTATACCTAGGTGGGGTAGGTTAAATTAAAACAAAAAAAAATAAATTTAAACCCCTAGGGGAACCCCAAACCCCCAAAACCTTTTAAAAAAAAGTTAAAGCAAACTAGTCTTTGGTAGAAGTTTTTAAAAACACGTCAGCAAAGCCTTTGATTTGCGAACAAAAAAAACTTCCAAACTTTGCGTTCTCTCGACACCAAATCCAAAAAGATTACGTTTGGGTTTGGGAAAAAATGAGAAGAGTCCCCTCAAACAGACCTTAAAGTGGGGAAAAAAGGGTTTCCCGGGGCATTTACCCAAAGCCGCATTAACCCAACCCCCCCCCCCTTTTTTCCCCCCAACAAAAAATACAGCTGCCTTTGTTTACGAGTCTCCCAAAAAAACCCCGCAATGGTTTTTGGTGGCATGAAGGTCATTCTTTTTGGGCCCTAAAACACATCAAAACCCCGGGGCAGGCCCAGTCATGAAGTTGATCAACCCCCCCTTCCCCAAAAAGGCCAAAAAAATTCAATTTAAAATATCCCCCATTTAGCATGGTGGGGGGCGCCTTTTTTGGTGACCCCCCGGGGTATGCAACAGAGAAGATGCTTTGGGGTGTATTGGTTTACCCGGCTGGACGGTAGTGGGTGGGTTAAGATTAAAAATAGTGGTGGGTTAAAAAAGGGGGAAAACTGTTTTTTTATCGGTGTCCCCCCACATCTGCGAAAGGGGACATGCCCCAAGTGTCAGTAGCCGCTCTGTATCGCTCATGAAAAAGGGATTTGCCCCTTCGTTGATAAAGCCAAAAAGAAGTGATGATGACAAAACACTCTGCCCTTTGACAAATGGCAAAAGCGCTATGTAACGGAAAAAAGCCAAAAGCGATTAGGTTAAATTTCCGGGGGAAAATTGGATTTTCTTTTCTCCGTTTGTAAAGTTTTTTCGCACTGTGAATTCTTTCTACATGGAGCCCTTGATTCTCTTTCCCCGGGGGGTTTTCTTTGGATCATACTCACTATGCTGGGAAAATTGCCCCCCCCCATTCCCGGACATGGCAAACTTAAAAAAACGAAAACCCTACGTATATGAAGGTTAAAAAAGGTGTCATTCCCAGGGGAAACAGAAGACGAGAGCATTCCCCGGCACTACCCGTGCCCCGATCCCCGAGCAACATGTTTTGGTTTGAAGAAAATGTGGCGCCCTTGAAAAACCTGGTGACCCACGCCAGTTCCCCGGGGGAAAATTTGTTCCCCCCAAAATGGCTCGTTTTTAGAAAAATTTTGGGGGGGCAAAGAAGTCAGATGAATGATGCATCTTTAACAATACCCCAAGTTCCAAAAATTTTAAAAATTTATGAAAATTTCGCTGGTGGATAAATTTGAAAAAGCTGGGAAACCTTTTTTTAGAAGCCCCGTGGGGGCGCTCGATTTGGGGCCCGTCAATTTTCATGCCTTCAGATGTGGTAGAGAATGTAAAAAAGGGTTTGAAGGGAGGATGCAGCTATACACAGCATTTCTCGAAAAGCGAAACTCAAGGAAGAGGTTTTTATGCTCCAATACACAAAAAAATCTAAATTTTTTCAAAGGCTCTCTCAAAAACCCCGCCGAAAGTCGGAGTTCTGTTATAAAAGGGCAACAAGCAAAATGCCGAGTTTTGTGGCTGGGGAATTTGGTCGCATCATCGATGACAAAGTTTCGCCACGAAAACTGCCTTACCCTCCCCACTTACTCGGAAGGGAAAAAGCGCACCGGCCCCCAAGAGTGAGACCCTGGATGCATTGCCCCTTGGGGGCTCGACAATCCAGACCAGTAACGAACCCTGTGTAGGGAGGGCTGTGCTTTTTTCAAATGCTTCGCCTAAAACGTGCGGAGACTTTGGGAATTTTTCCCGGGGGTGAGTTGGTGCCATCCCCCCCTTTCCCCCTGGTTTGAAGGGAATGCCGTATCGCCCATTGTTGGGTTTTTTCCCCCAAAGACAAGCTTGAAGTCCAAAACTCTGGAACAAAAGGCAGTGGAGCAGGGGAAAGGGGGGCACTTTTTCAACCAGATTCCCCAAAAAAAAGGGGTGTTTTTCCCTTTTCCAGTAGACCAGATCAAGCGGAGTTTTTTTTTTGGAAAAGGCAAGAATCTGAAGCTCACAACACTTCCACAGGGCAAGCAAGCTCTTCACGCGCAATTCTTGGTGATTGTGCGAGCTCACCAGCAGGAGCGATGTTGACTGCTGTGGCTCCCTGCATGCAGGAGGAACCTGATAACAAACGGATTTTTTTCTCCCATGTGGCTGCAGCAACTGGCTCTGCGGTCATCGACGAGTAATTGTGTGAACCGTGGTGACAGATATGTTGTTGTGCTGTGTCTCAGCATTTCTTGCCCTTGGACAAAAGAATCGATGAACTCTGGATAGCGGTTGGTATGGCGACGAAGTTGCCATACATTCCAATACATGTCATTACTCGTGAACTTGGACCATGCCAAAGCAAAAGGCACTGCCAGCATTCATGCATTAAAATGGATTCGACACGACCCTCTGCATTCTTTGGGCAAAGGCAAGAATACGGCATGGTCATGTGGCAGTCTCTCTCCTGGAACTCCCTATGCCTCTACATATACAGCTTCTTCTCGTGCCCTAACCCTGCATATAGACGGTTACAACTCACACAGCAATGCTTGAGCAGATTCACCATGCAACTGTATGGTGTTTATGAGGTGACTGCCACAAGCGTAATTGCTTGCCGAGAACGTCCCTTTTTTTTTCACAAAGGGAAGACTTGAGCATATGCACCAAGCAGAGATGCTCTTCATCACACCCCTCAGAGAAGCTTATCGGGATGGACCTGTGAGGGGTAATATGCTGAACAAAGCTCCAGCTCCAGTCATCCAACTGAATGGGGATGGCAACAAGAATCTCCCGATTCTGTGTCCACAACCAGTTTTATACACCACACTCCTCTCAACATCAAGAAACTTGCCAGAACTTGTCAGTTGCAAGTGCAAGAAGGATTGCAAGGCTCCTTGACAAGCTGCAGCATGCATGGACAGCCCTGTATTATCCTCTGTACATGTAAGTGGCACCCCAATGCAACACCAGAGTGATATACAGAGAAATGATGAACCGATTAGTATCAAATGTAACAAAGGTAGGCAATGACCTGTGAACTTCATGTCATTAGACCACCTTTATTTGTAGTGAAGGTTTACATTAAAGACATTTTGACGAATTGAAGTTGTGCTGAAATGCCTGAATCAGAGTATACATATGTGGGAAACGCCCCCGCTGAAAAAGGTGACTTCTGGCAGCATCTACGCTTGTGGATTCACCATCAAAAACACCATACAGTGTCATGTGAATACTCTCAAGCATTGCTGTGTGAGTTGTAACCGCCTATAAGCTGGGGTTAGGGCACGAGAGAAGCTGTAGAGAGGCAAAGTGAGTTCCCAGGAGATGACTGCCACACTGACCATGCGCAGTCTTCTGCCCTTTGCCAAAGAATGCATCAGTCCGTGTCGCATCCAGTTTAATGCATGAAATGCTGCAGTTGCCTTTGCTTTGGATGGTCAAGTCACGAGTATTGTACATGTATTGGAAGGTACTGGCAACTACGTCGCAACCAAACGCTATCCAGAGTCATCGTGATCTTTTAGTCCAGGGCAAGAAATGCTTAGACACCCAGCACAACAACATCACTGTCCCACGTTCCACTACAATTACTCGACGATGACCACATAGGCAGCTGCAGCCACATGGAGAAAAATCCGTGTAGCAGCTTCCTCCTGCATTGCAGGAGCCACAGCGTCAACATCAAGCTCCTGCTGGTGAGCTCGCACAATCACCCATGAGGGAGGAATTGCGGGAAGAGCTGCTTGCCCTGTGGAAGTGTTGTGAGCTTCAAATTCTTGCGACTCCACAAACAACTCCTGCTTGTAATCTGGTCAACATGAAGAAGGCAGCCCTGTTTTTCAGGGAAGTCCTGGTTGAGAAAGTGGACCCGCTTCCGTGCACCACTGCCTCTTTGTTCCAGATTCTTGACTTCAAGCTTGTACTTGAGTAAACATCCCAGACAATGTCGATACGGTCATTCCCTTCAACTAAAGGAAGGGAAGAGGAGTATGGCACCCAATCACCAGTGAAATATTCACCAAATAGTCTCCGCACGTTTGAGGACGAAGCATTGAACGAGCACAGCCGTCCAGTACACAGGCTTTCGTTACTGGTCTGTGATTGTCGAGACCCTGAAGGGACAATGCAGTCCATATCACACTCTTGTTTTCCATGGTGCATCATCCCTTCCGAAGTAAGTGATTGAGGGTAAGTGCAGTTTTCGTGTGCGAATACATAGTCATCGATGATGCGACCAGAATCGTCAGGCCAGCAAAATCTCGGTCACTTTTTGCATTTGCATCCTTGATAACAGAGATCTCCGACAATCGGCGGGGTTTCAGAGAGAGACGCTTTGAACAATTCAGATTAGTTTTGTGTATTGGTGCAGTGAAAGCCCTCTTCCTGTTAGCTTTCGCGTTTGTCGAGAAATGTCTGGTATAGCGCAGTCCAGTCGCCTTCACCCTTCATACATACTCTACCACATTCAGAAGGCATGAAAATTGACTGTCACCAATTCGAGCAGCTCGCCACTGTCTTCTAATAAGAGGTTTCCCCCAGCTGTTCAAATTGCATCCACCAGCGCAATAACATCAGATTTAAAGTCAGATTGGAACTTGGGTATTGTTTCATGATGCATCAGTTTCATCTGACTTCTTTGTCCCCCTCAGATCTCTGACAAGACGATCCATCACTGGGCGAACAACGTTGTTCCGCGTCGAACTGTGCTTTGGGTACTCACCCAGATATCCTCAATGACGCCAGCAGTGATTTCTTTCATCCAATCTATCAGTTGCTCATGCATCTGGTCACGCGTATGGTGCGAGAATGCTCGTCTTGTCTTCTGTCCCCATGAAGAGACACCGTTTGAACTCTTCATATAATCGTAGGGAGTGTCGCTTTTCAAGTGTTGCCATTCACGGATGATGGCGGGCAAGTTCCGAGCAAGTGATAATGACCAGAGAGACAACCCACGGCATCAGAGAATCAAGTCTCCATGTAGAGAGAGAAGTCAGCAGTGCGACAAGACTATACAAACTGGAGAGATGAGAAGATCCAATTCCATGGACTGAACCAGTAATCTGCTTGTTGGCTGCGCGTTACATAGCTGCATTTAGCCTTTCGTCAATGGCAGAGTGTTGTAGTCCATCACACTTCATTAGCGCTTTATCAACGTAATGGTCCAATCCCTTTTTCATGATCTGAAACAGAGCGCTACTGACACTTTGGTGCAGTGTACCTAGTTCTGCAGATGTGTTGGACACCGATGAAGGAATCAGCTTTGCCGTTTGTTGAACACCACTATTAGTAAGTGCCAGTAACCCCCCCACTACCTGTCCAGCCAGTCACCAGATACCCCCAAAGCAATCTCTCTGTGTGCATAGCCCCAAGGGTCACCAGAAAGGCGTCTCCACCATGCTCAGTGGTAGGATACTCCATTGAAGTTTTTGTCCAGTGTGAACAGGGGTTGATCAACTTCCATGACTGGGGGTCTGACCCGGATTGATGTGTTTTATGGCCTGAATAATGACCCTTCATGCCATGCCAAACCATTGCAAGGTTGTTGGGAGACTCCAGTAAACAAAGGCAGCATGATGACTTGCTATGGAGACAAGAGGGGTGGTTGGTAATGCTGGCGTAGTATGCTGCCCAGTAATTCCATCTCCCAGCTTCTAGGGTCTGGTTTTGAGAGACTGCATCTCACTTTTTCCAACCAAACGTAATACTTCTTAGGATTATGGTGTCGAGAGAACGCGATGATTGGAAGACATTTTGTTCCAAATCAGAACAGCTTTGGCTGACAGTGGTTTGTTAAATAACTTACTAGTCCACGACTATTGTTCATTAACTGTTATGTTAGAAGGTTTGTGGGTTGGGTTCGCTGATGCGGTTTCCATAACTCTTTTGTTTTTAATTTAACTACCCGACTAGGTAATAATGGAAACTTGTCTAAGCCACCAAACATTTGAAGTCTTGTTATCTAATTTAACTTAGTTATTAAAAAACAATTGTTCCAATCATTAAAGATCTAATTATTCCCGATTATGAATAAAATGCTACCGTTTCCCATTATACTGATTTATTATTTTGTTGAAAATATTTTCTAAAGTAAAATTTGATACCAGAAATGATTTTATCGACCAGAAATTACCCAGAAAAACATGTATCGAATTAGTATTGTTACAAACACTTTCAAAATTAGGCATCGACCATATTTAGATCAAGATGGCCACCGTCGCCAACTTGATTTTACGATACCGCGTTGTCCTGATAATTCCATTTTCTAAAGCCTGGAGACATACATGCCAAAGGGGACCTTTGCATCATGACTTGAAGTCAACCATTTCCCTTATCCATCCCACTAAAATATTTTTCCGAACGAGATGGTAAGCTTTATGCCTTTTACGTGGACTAAGGAAGGCTTTATAGATTCTGTCCCACGTGAGCCTTTGTTCAATATGTCATCAAAGATCACATACATGGACAGTTTAACTAAGTAATAAATGGCTATTTATAAGCAAGTGTTATCTTGTGTAAGAGTTCAAGATAGATACACCGATCATTTTTGATTGTCCTGTAATCGAGCGTCTGCTCTGGCTGAAGAGCCCGATCGTTGATCGGCAGACTCTGTTTTACAGTTGCTACAGGTAAGTCATGAGTACAATCTGTTGGTGCAAAAGCCATTTCTTTGCCGCCTGCGGCGCCTCGTTCTTCCACTGGGCCTCTCACCTCTGCTCTGCTTGTTTGATGCCGTCCCTGATGGTGCACCGCCATGCTGACCTGGTCTGAAGCCTGCTGTCTCCAAGTCTGCCTGCCCTCAGCACTTGCATACAACCTTGTAGCGTATGGCTGCCGTCCCTTGTGGGTCTGGACCTTGTAGCCAGTCTCCGCACAGCATGTCCTTTGGGATGCGACAGCGCGTCCAGCATAGCAAACATCTAGGCATCCCTGCCTGGTCCGGGACGACTTGTTGGTGATGCGGTCCTGCCGAGTGATGCCTAGGAGTCCTTCTTGACAACAGATCGCGTTCTTGTCGAAGTACAGGTCCTCATGCTTCACTTCCGTAAGGAGAATAATTGCGACGGCAAAAACTATCGCGTAAATGTCCCTCCTCTGGGGCCTCGCCGGCGTAGTCCCTCCTACAGGCTAGCAGCTACTCGCCGAAAATGATGTAGCCCAAGGCACAAGCGGCTTCAGAGCTGCGAGGTCGACGAATATTCTCCCTGAGGCACTACAAGATACGTGCTGCCCCGAAGGCCCGAACGATTTGGTCTTTATTAGTCAGACCTCTTTACCCAACTACACCGATTGGATGTCCATCTAAGATCTGAAAGATGATCAAGTCCTTCCATGACAACTTGAATGGCACTGTCCAGACCGACGGTTCATCTTTGGACCCTTTCCCAATCAAGGGCGGTGTCAAACAAGGTGCGTTGCTCGCTCCGCCACTCATTCGTTGTCTTTTTCTCCCTCTCTACGTTAACCATCCAACAGTCATAAATACAGCATCTTCTCCACACTAGGAGTGACGGAACTCTTCAATCAGTCACGCCTCTCGAGCAAAGACGATGGTCGGAAAGTCTCATCAAGGAATGCTCTTCGCAGACGACGACGCCCCACACTGCCCATCCCTGAGGAAGCGCTCCAACGGTTCATCACTGCTTAGCTGATGCCGGCACCGTATTCGGTCTCACTATCGGCTTGAAGAAAACAAACATCATGGGACAAGACGTCAGCAGCAACTCCTCGCTCTCTATCGGCGATCACACCTCGAAGTATGCCACAACTTCACTAACCTGGCTCCACCACCTCTCCAGCAACCTCTCTCAGGAACGCCGAGCTGAACGTGCTAGATCGGCAAGGCATCTAGACCGTCTAGGAGCTAAGAGAGTCTGGGACAACACCATGCAAACGTCAAACACCAAGATGAAATGTACCAAGCCCTGGGCGTGCTGAACACTCATCTCTAACGGAAGGTGAAGCAGGACCCTGAACTCTCGACAAGAACGCAGGACTGAACGCCTTCCACCTTTGCTTGCCTCATAAGACTTCTGGGCATCAACTTTGCGAGGACCGCTCACCACAAGGATGTTCTGGCTCCGACAGGGATGCCTAGTATGTTCCGCCATGCTGACTTAGAGACGCCTGCCCTGGCTTGGCCACGTCAGCCGCATGGGACGACGTCCGCATCCCAAAAGGACATGCTGTACGGCAAGCTGTCTATAGTTCCAGACCCACATTATGGCCCGCCCTGCGCTACAAGGATGTATTCAAACGCGACCTGAGGCAAGCGATCCTCGACCCCAGCCAGACGAGACAGCAGCTTCACACTGGATCAGCTGGCGTCACCATCAAGGCCGGCATCACACATTGCAGAGCAAAGGAGAGAGGCCAAGTGGGAAGAAAGGGCCCGCAACGGCAAAGAATGGGCGTCGGCACCTACAGACACTCATGACTCACCTGCAGAAACTGCAACAAGAGTCTGCCGCTCAGCGATCGGGCTCTTTAGCCACAGCAGGCGCTGCAACACCATAAATGACTAATCCACTGCGCACATCATTGTCCGCTCTCGAGACAGACGGAATGCCAATGGATGATACAAAAATGATAAAGAGAGGATTAAGTGCCAGATGATTTATGTTGATAATAGTGTTTGTAATAATAATGATAGCAACTACACCAACGAAGAGTGAGAGGGGTTAGAGATTAGTCTAACACATGATTATATTGGCAACAGCAGCGGTGGCGATGAGTGGTGATGGAAACACGATAAAAATACTACTGAGTAAATCATACCACTACTACTCGCTACTACTTTTCTAACTATTACTACTACTTCATGAATCATAAATAAATGTTGCGAACCGCCAAGGAAAAACGGGAACACACGAGTCACAAGGAAAAACACGACGCCGTTTTCGACCTCTTAGGTCTTTCTTCATGCGCAGCAACTCCATACAAACTAATTATGAATGGCAATACCATTGTCTCTCAAGACAGACTGATGCCAATGATGATACAAAATTAGTAAAGAGAAAATCACTGCCAGTCGGTTCGCTTCTGCTGAAGCTCGAGTGATAGACATTTGCAGATGACGGCCTGATCTACAAAACATCAAAAGAATGCTGAAGAAAGAACGAAAAGCCAGTTCAGCAACAGTTGAACAACATGCTCAGTGGTGTCAAGAAACTGATCGTCCATCACCCTACAAAAGCCCCAGACATAGTCTGCACTCCTCAACAACAAGACATCAGGACTAGTACCCTCACCATTTCCTTCCAATGGAAATACCAATTGAATCAACTAACAACCTACGCTATTTGGTGTAGGCTTTGACAGAATGGCTAACCTTTAGAAAGCACGGGGGTGTGTTTGAAATATGTTCTTAAATGCAAAAAAAGCTTAGCTGCCCATGGAAAGCAAAGCAGCTAAAGGCATTGAACAGCGCCATCTCTACCGACTGTATCACGGACATTGTACTTCAGTGTGATAGATAATGGATTAGGGCTTTCACTCTGCCAACAGCAACCTTCTCAAATTAGAAAGAAATTCAAATGAAGCAATGAATTGGATCCTAGGAAACCACCAAAGGACACACCAGTTTCAAACTATGCTATATCCTGTCTCGACCTTCCATCAATGCCGACAAGACACAAGCTGGAATCAGGTGAAGGCATAATATCAGAGCCTTGAAAATCCCCAAACCCACTTCATGCGCGGTCAGGAAAACAAAAGGCACTCGGCAAGGGACGTGAAAAATCATGGATGGGACGGCAAGAAGAACAGTATACACTGTGTGCCAGTTAGCGAGAATCCCAAAGAAATCAAGGAATGGAGAAATATCCATACCACTTGAAGCACTCTACCAAGTTGTCATTGCTCAAACATGAAGACATTGTCCGAAATGCCAGAAGGCAAAACCAATGCAGAAAATTAGATGCTGGTAGGAAGACCTTTGCACAGAAAGATTGATATTTATAATATAACACTGACGGTTCTGTCACAAAGGTAAGTCAGGCAGGGATACACAGTTAAGCAAAATGGCCGAACTATTCAGGAACACAATAGTGCGCACAGTTTAATAACTTCAAGTCTAACAATGGAGGTATAAGCAGTGACACAAAGCACTCCACTGGCTTACATCCACAATCCCAGCTTCAAAACTCAACAAGCCATGCTACTGACTGACTCCATGAACCTACTTCAGAAGTGAAAAGTGGGAATGGGAAGCCCTGCTTGTAATGACTAATGCGCAGACCTTCCATTAGAAGACTCATATGGATGTACTGCCTGGACCATGCTGGAGTTAAAGGAAACGAGAGAGCAGACACAACTGGCTGGCAAGGCAACATAAGACTGATTACTGCTTGGCCAATCTAAGTGATAAGAAATCTGAAGAATCACTTAACAAACAAGACAAAGCCACTATACCCATAGACCATCTTCATATCTGAACATCAAGAGGAGAAGTGGCCCGCACATCCAGACTTAAGGGAAGAGCAAGAAACATCAACCAACCAAACAAAACATTGGAATATATTTCCAGGCACATTGCGAGACTGCCTAGAGATTGGTGCAAACTCATACTGGGCCTTTCCATAACAGACACAAAAGATTGAAGCACATGTCAACTGATATAAAGACTTTGAATCTTCTTAGGGGTCCCCCAGCGTAAACATGATGACGTGTGTGACGCTGGTGTTTGATCAACAGTGGGGTGAGCCAGCATGTTAATTAGAGTGTCCATGGACATCTGAGTGAGCAAGCCGTTGGTGTGTGAGTGGGTGTGGGTAGAGAGTGAGGAGTGTATTGTTTGTGTGTGTGTGTTTGTGTGTGTGGTGTGTGTGTGTGTGTGTGTGTGTTATGGGTTTGTGTGTGTGT
>JAMYXO010000135.1:0-12500 GCA_033310375.1 Conus canariensis
TCCCTAGTCTTACTGTTTGTCAATAGTTTCAATGTATGTCCCTAGTCTTCATGCGCGTCTTTAGTCTTAATGTGCGTCCCAAGTCTTACTGTTTGTCAGTAGTCTTAATGTATGTCCCTAGTGTTAATGTGCGTCCCTGTGCGTGCCTGCACCCTATGTGTGTGAACACTGCACAGGCTGCCAAAGGTTGGTGCAGGATTGCTCCCGGCTGGTTGGTTCGGCAAGTCGAGGACAGTGCTTCTCTGGGTCCTACCCGCACCTTCGGGTGTGTCTTTCTCTTCAGCATGTTGTGATCAAAAAATCATCAAGATCCAATGACTGGCAGTCAGAGACCAACTGCAGGTGACCATTCTGAAGACTTGAAACTATTTTAGTAGGAAGGAAAGACACCGTACGTTGGTGTACTCCGTGACATCAGCCAATCATTGGCAATCAAAGACAAACTGTAGGTGACGATTCTGAAGGTTGGAAAATATTTTAGTAGGAAGTAAATATACCTGATGTACTCAGTGACATTTCTACAATGAACAGCAGCATGTGTATGCTTTACTTGGCTGAACTACACTGTTCTTTTGGGCGTCATACGGACAATGATGTATCTGGATTTTTTTGTTTTGTTTTGTAGACCGTACAAATACGGACATTTTAACAATAAGCACAACGTATTATTTTTCTTAAGTGGAGCATCATTTATAAAAGTTACGTGGAGCATCCTTTATAAAAGCTACGTGGAGCATCATTTATAAAAGTGACGTGGAACATATCATTTATAAAAGTGACTTGGAACATATCATTTATAAAAGTTACGTGGAGTATCATCTATAAATGTTTCATGGAGTATCATTTATGTAAGTGTATCCAACCTATGTAACTGGAAATCGACCACGGAAAAAATGATGGATAAGATTAGAATCTTGACTGTTTTCAAAATAACAAAATGTGGGCTTTTAGAGTATTAAAGATGATACAGATTTTTTTCCCATGAAAAGTATTAAACGTAATGTAAAATTACGGATTCGTAAAATTTCATTTTCAATAGAGAATGTTAAATGACGGTGCTGATTTTCCTGCAAGATCTCTCTCTCTCTCTCTCTCTCTCTCTCTCTCCTCTCTCTCTCTCTTCTCTCTCTCTCTCTCTCTCTCTCCTCTCTCTCTCTCTCAAAATGCGCATGTATGAGAGTCAAAGTGTTAAAAGATTTTGTTGATCTTAAACATGTTTACAATCAGAATTCAAGATCGCGTGCCCGAGAACACTTTCTCCGTTAGCCTGTGGTCAGATTCATTTGAATTCTCTCTCAGTAGTGAAAGAACACACGCAGACACAAACACAAACATGCACGCACACACGCACGCGCGCTCGCGTGCGCACACACAGCCACACATGCACATACGCATACACACATACATGCGCGCGCACACACATGCGCATGCGCGCACACACCTACGCACAGACGCGTACACACACACACACACACACACACACACACACACACACACACACACGCACACGCACGCACGCACGCACAACACACACACACACACACACACACACACACACACACGACACACACACACACACACACACACACACACACACAACGTGGGTGTGGGGCATGCGGGAAGGGAGTAAGGGGAGGAGATGCGAATGTGTATTTCATTTGATGAAAAAGTAAACTCTCAGCAAACCTTGCACAATAAAAAAAAAAAGTCAGTGTACCACACGTTAGTACATGACTAAACTCAGACGCTTTGTATTAAACGTTAAAACGTCAAAATCAGCAAGTGAATGTCCATCTGTTAAAACAACAACAACAACAACAAACATAAAGATAATGCATGGTGGGTATGAGCCAGTTTCAGAAAAAAAAAATGATAGTGAGAATGGAAGCCCCTGTGTAAAAAAGAAAAAAAAAAGTAAAGGAAAAAGTGTGGGGAAAGTAGAGGCTGGAGGCCAAAAGAAAAAAAAATAACAAAAAATGATAACTGGTTCCTTTGTTGGGGGAGGGGGGGTGAGTTAACTCCCTTGACAGTCTAATGGTGAACGTTGAATTCTGACTTGCGAGGAGGTAGCATTTGATGCAACCTGATTTGAGTCGACTGTTTGTCTGTTAGTGTTCTGAGGAACCATTTGATGCAACGTGATTTGAGTGTCTGTTTGTCTGTTAGTGTTCTGAGGAACCATTTGATGCAACCTGATTTGAGTGTCTGTTAGAGTTCTGAGGAATCATTTGGTGCAACCTGATTTGAGTGACTTTGTCTGTTAGTGTTCTGAGGAACCATTTGATGCAACCTGATTTGAGTCGACTGTCTGTCATTTTCTTCATGATGTCGGCTGTCTCCTGTGCCTCAGGAGCATTACGCTCACACCGCTCACTCCCGTTATCGCGAGCGCGCGCTCATACACGCACACACACACACACGAACACACACACACACACACACACACACACACACACACACACACACACACACACACACACACACACACACTCATATGCACAGAGCTATAAACAGCCTAATCCTTTCGCGGCCCAAGCACCTAGCAGCCTCTAGAGAACAGTCCATATTAGGTCGTCATAAGGCAGTCCAACACCCAGCAGCCCCTAGAGAACAATCCATATTAGGTCGTCATAAGGCAGCCCAAGCACCCAGCAGCCCCTAGAGAACAATCCATATTAGGTCGTCATAAGGCAGCCCAAGCACCCAGCAGCCTCTAGAGAACAATCCATATTAGGTCGTCATAAGGCAGCCCAAGCACCTAGCAGCCTCTAGAGAACAATCCATATTAGGTCGTCATAAGGCAGCCCAAGCACCCAGCAGCCCCTAGAGAACAGTCCATATTAGGTCGTCATAAGGCAGTCCAACACCCAGCAGCCCTAGAGAACAATCCATATTGGGTCGTCATAAGGCAGTCCAACACCCAGCAGCCTCTAGAGAACAATCCATATTAGGTCGTCATAAGGCAGCCCAAGCACCCAGCAGCCTCTAGAGAACAATCCATATTAGGTCGTCATAAGGCAGTCCAACACCCAGCAGCTCCTGGAGAACAATCCATATTAGGTCGTCATAAGGCAGCCCACCAGAGGAGACGCCGCACTGCTGTCAGCCGAGACAGTCAGGTGGAGTTCAGTGGTGACTGTTGTGACTTAGGACACATCCTTCTGAGCCACCCGAGGCTGCTGACGACAATTACTGCTTAATCGGGGAGCCAGACGTGAGGGAGCGTCTGTGGCCTCCTGCGCTAACAGTAGCACCGTATCCTTACAGAAATCCCAAATAGAGCGTTCTGCTTTTATTTTCGGCACTTTTGTTGATCAATGACAAACATCTGCATTGTAATTAATGCACTGAGTACGGAATCCACCGCAAATGAATGATATTTAAAAAGGAAATACTTTGTAATAAAGCATGGTAGTGCCCCCCCCCCCCCCTCCCTCCACCTGAACAATGAATGAGAACCCGGTCAGTAACTCTGTCCGCACTGTCTCTGGTCACTGTGTGTGTGTGTGAGAGAGAGAGAGAGAGAGAGAGAGAGAGAGAGAGGGGGGGGAGGGAGAGAGAGAGGGGGGGGGGAGGAAGGGAGCCCGCATGCTGGTAAAGTACGGTAAACAGCATCTTCCCGTGCGCGGGAATTTTGCTGAAGGCAGGCGCTAGCTGGAACTGGCTCTGTGACGGAAGCCAACACGTGCCATGTGCGCGGCTGTGGGAAAGAATGAGTAGGCTACATCCGCTAGGGAGAGTGCACTGCGTTTGGGCCCACAAGCGTCTCCAAAAGTAGCCAGTGCTTCCATTGGACGACGGTTTCAGCGAACGTGCCGATACTGAAATAGCTTGACATGACCTCATCGCCAGCTTGCATGTGGAAAGGAAATCATCAACACTGAGGTCACCACGAGAAAAGAGCGTGAATTGGCCACCTTTTTTATTATTTGTGACTGATGGGCATAGGGATGATGAAGATGCTGTGAAGCTCCGTTCTGGTCTGAAACGGCGGTGCTGTTCTCTGCGCTTTCCGACATTACATATCCCGGCATCAACCAGGCCCGAGAGATGCAGACACCTGCAGTGTTGATCAGGTGATTTTAGGCAACACTTTCACAGACGCACCCATGAAGTAAATAATACTCCACTGTGTTGTTCCAGTCTTCCTGTCTATGTCTGAGTGATAGTCGGTTGAGGCCGAAAAATCCCAGAAATAAATATCTCTGAAGGTTCGATCCCACGACCTCACAGCCCAGAACCCATGATGCTAACCACAACGCCCCGGCAGAAAGATGGTGACCTATTTTGTTTCATATTTAGACAGAGATCTGCCCTTTGTTTTGTTTATATTACTTGAAAAAAAAATATTTATTTTATTTAGCTTCATTTCATTTCAGCAAAACAAGATTCACAAAGATTCGCTGAGCCATCTCTCTGAATCGACTGCCTTCAACCAACTCCTTACTACAATCTTCGTCTGATGAGGTTGTCGCCCTTCATCTGCATGGCTCGTGCGCTGGCCAGAAAGTTCCGTAATTAGTGTTGATGTGGCCACACGCCACAATTAGAATTTTGCACTAAATCAACTATATAATCCATGTAAACGTTTCGAGGCGTACCGTAAGTTTGAACCAGAATTTCATGTTAAACTGATAATTGATCAAAAGAACAACTCCCCATCAATTATTTCCCTTTGGGGGGTGGGGGAGTGGAGGGGGGATTCGCCCTGATGACATCGCATACCATCTTCAAATACATGACCTGCCCCTTAGTTGACGTCATATTTGAGGCTTTTGCACTCACCCGTGGCCCTATCTTTGCGCCAGCTGGAAGGATGTCTCCATAGTCCCTTGATGTTAATCTGTCTGTTTGGAATCACCTGGCTTGTACCTTGATGGCCATATGAAAAAAAACAACCGAGGAGAATCATCTTTCAGACACAATAAATAAAAAAGATCTAAAAACAATCTAAATTGCGCCATTCTATACATACTCGACCCCTTAAGCAAGGCCTTGGCGCATCGATTTTTTGTTGTGCAGCCTGTGAGTTGCGCAGGAAAAGAAACAGAAGCACGCGTCTCGTTTCACAAGTTATCGATCTTGGCATTGTCCCTGTGTTGTCTCCCCTCCAATGAGGCGGACCGGGTTGCGGGGTCGTCGTCTTCTGTTTCTGCTGCAGTGGTTTGTGTCGGGGAAATGAACGAAGGCCTGGATGTGCAGTGTCTCGCTGTCTCAACTTCTTCTGTCTGTCTGTCTGTCTGTTCGTCTGTGTCCGTCTCTGTCTTTGTCTTTCTCTCACTGTCTTTGTCTCTCTCTCTGTGTCTAAGTCTCACAGTCTGTCTCTGTCTGTCTGTCAGTCTGTCTGTCTGTCTGTCTGTCTGTCTCTCTCACTATCTCTGTCGCTCTCTCACTCTCTCTCTCCATGTCACACACACACACACATACACACGCACGCACGCACGCACGCACACACGCACATGCACAACACACACACACACACACACACACACACACACACACACACACACACACACACAACACACACACACACACCATTACGCAATCCGTCCGTAATCACTTGAAGTGGGAAGACGTTAAACTGAAGAACAACAACACAAAGACCCTGTCTGTCTGTCTGTCTGTCTGTCTGTCTGTCTGTCTGTCTTCTCTCTCTCTCTCCTCTCTCTCTCTCTCTCTCTCTCTCTCTCTCTCTTTCCCCCCCGAAAGTCTTTCTGTCTGTCTGTCTCTGTCTGTCTGTTTGTCTGCCTGTCTGTCTGTCTCCTTCCTTCTCTCTGTCTCTCTCTCGCCCTCCTTCTCTCTCTCTCTGTGTCTTTGTCTCTTTCTGCTTATCTGTCTGTCTGTCAGTCTGTCTGTCTCTCCCCCTGTCTGTTTTTCTGTCTGTCTCTCACTCTTTTTCTCTGTCTGTCTGTCAGTCTGTCCGTCTGTCTATCTGTCTGTCTGTCTGTCTCTCTCACTTTCTCTCTCTCTCCTCTCTCTCTCTCTCTCTCTCTCTCTCTCTCTCTCTCTCACCATCCCCTTTTCTCCCTCGCTCGCTGACTAGTTTCCTCCTGCCCTACGCTGCTGTCTCTGTCTCTCTGCTTCTCTCTCTTCGTTCGTTCGTTCTCCGTGTCTTTACTGTTAAAGGTGTGTCACGTCTGTCACTGCCTTTTTCTTCTCTCTCCTCTTTCTTCACCCCATCCCCCACCCCCTCCTTGTCACCCCCACCATCACCTCTACCCCTTGGCTCTCTCTGTCTCTCTGTCTGTCTGTCTGTCTTGCTGTGTGTGTGTGTGTGTGTGGTGTGTGTGTGTGTGTGTGTTGTGTGTGTGTGTGTTGTGTGTGTCTTCCCAGCTGAGCCCGTAGCAAACTCAACTCTGGGCAGGAGCCTGTCAGGGCAGAAAAAATCCCTCATGGCTCTGATGGGAATCGAACCCACGACCTCCCAGCCCGGAGTTCGCGTCGCTGACCACTTCGCCACGGCGGCTGGTAAAACAATACACTTGCCCAGAACTCCAAACCACTGCTCCTTCCGGCACCTGCTCGCTTAGCACATACACAGTTTGGAAGCGCGAAGAACTGAAAACACGTGGTTAGTGAGACCTCCTCTGTGCATGATGTGCTGGAAGTACACGTGGCTAGTGAGACCTCATCTGTGCATGATGTGCTAGAAGAACACGTGGCTAGTGAGACCTCCTCTGTGCATGATGTGCTAAAAGAACACGTGGCTAGAGAGGCCTCCTCTTGCATGATATGCTAGAAGAACACGTGGCTTGAGAGGCCTCCTCTTGCATGATATGCTAGAAGAACACGTGGCTACAGAGACCTCCTCTGTGCATGATGTGGTAGGAGAACAGTGGCTACAGAGACCTTCTCTGTGCATGATGTGCTAGAAGAACACGTGGCTAGTGAGACCAACTCTGTGCATGATGTGCTAGAAGAACACGTGGCTAGAGAGGCCTCCTCTGTGCATGATGTGCTAGAAGAACACGTGGCTAGTGAGACCTCTGTGCATGATGTGGTAGAAGAACACGTGGTTACAGAGACCTCCTCTGTGCATGATGTGCTAGAAGAACACGTGGCTACAGAGACCTCCTCTGTGCATGATGTTCTAGAAGAACACGTGGCTAGTGAGACCTCCTCTGTGCATGATGTTCTAGAAGAACACGTGGCTAGTGAGACCTCCTCTGTGCATGATGTTCTAGACGAACACGTGGCTAGAGAGGCCTCCTCTGTGCATGATGTGCTGGAAGTACACGTGGCTAGAGAGACCTCCTCTGTGCATGATGTGCTAGAAGAACATGTGGCTAGTGAGACCTCCTCTGTGCATGATGTACTAGAAGTACATGTGGCTAGAGAGACCTCCTCTGTGCATGATGTGCTAGAAGAACACGTGGCTAGTGAGACCTCCTCTGTGCATGATGTGCTAGAAGTACATGTGGCTAGAGAGACCTCCTCTGTGCATGATGTGCTAGAAGAACACGTGGCTAGTGAGACCTCCTCTGTGCATGATGTGCTAGAAGTACATGTGGCTAGTGAGACCTCCTCTGTGCATGATGTGCTAGAAGAACACGTGGCTAGTGAGACCTCCCCTGTGCATGATGTGCTAGAAGAACACGTGGCTAGAGAGGCCTCCCCTGTGCATTATGTGCTAGAAGAACACGTGGCTAGTGAGACCTCCTCTGCGCATGATGTGCTAGAAGAACACGTGGCTAGTGAGACCTCCTCTGCGCATGATGTGCTAGAAGAACACGTGGCTAGTGAGACCTCCTCTGTGCATGATGTGCTAGAAGTACATGTGGCTAGTAAGACCTCCTCTGTGCATGATGTGCTAGAAGAACACGTGGCTAGTAAGACCTCTGTGCATGATGTGCTAGAAGAACACGTGGCTAGTGAGACTTCCTCTGTGCATGATGTGCTAGAAGAGAGGGTGCCACAAGGAACTTTAGTTTGAATGTTGGGCACGTACCTGTTTTAGTATTGAAACATACACTGTAGGAATCAATCTATCACTATCTATGTCTATCTGTCTGTCTTTCACTCTCTCTCTCTCTCCTCTCTCCTCTCTCTCTCTCTCTCTCTCTCTCTCTCTCTCTCACTCTCCGTCTGTCTGTCTGGCTAATTGGCTGGTTGGCTGTATCTTTCGATCAATCTATCTGTCTACCTGTGAGTCTATCTATCTACCTTTATGTCTGTCTGTCCGTCTCCTTCCCTCCCTCTCTCTCTCCCTCCCTCCCTCCCTCTCTCTCCCTCCCTCCCTCCCTCCCTCCCTCCCTCTCTCTCTCTCTCTCTCTCACATATATATAATATATATATATATATAATATATATGTGTGTGTTATGTGTGTTGTGTGTATTTTGTGTGTTGTGTGTGTTGTGTTGTGTGTGTAACCTGTCAGAATTCACAGGCGGTTACTAAGTTTTAACGCAATTTTAGTATTTTTCAATAAAAACTTTTATTAGCAGTGATTGTATTATTTGAGGTAAAGACATTTACTGCTTTCCCCTAGTATTGTTTGTCCTATATGTCTGGTTTTTGCTGATTTTAGTATTAAGACACTTTTTATTTTCCTGTTTGGCCATTTCCTGTTACCGGTCTCTTCCTGCAAATGTGTTAAGCCAGACAGACAGTTGTGGAAACGCGCTTCCGGAGCTTGGGGTGCTAATCCAGTTAGTTACTCTAAGTATTGAAAATATGCTTCTAAAAGATTCCAACTGATTCTTTTCCTTTAGAATTGCAGTATATTTTTCTATGCTGTCAGCTGGATGCATTGATTTTGGTGGATTTTCCTATAAGAATTGCACTTGGCTTTAGCTGTTTTACCTTCAGTTGCTAGAATTTTAGGCCCACACGTTGAATTAAATTTAAACCTAACTGTATTATTCGAAGGTGAGTTCAGGTTATTATTCACTGTTGCTTTAGAATGTGGTTCACACCACATTGTTTCAGAAACATTTTTGAGAGGTTGTGTTTTAGGCCACATGGTCCTAAATAATTCTCATTGAGATTGTGTTTTAGACCACATGGTCCTAAATAAATCTCATTTTCCCTTGTTCTTGGCAGAAAATGTTAATGGCACCACATGGTCCTAGACATAATTTTGTAAGAATGGAGCCTTGGCCACATGGTCCCAAATGTATCTTACCTTTGTTCCTTTGTCACATCACATGGTTTAGTGGAGGAAATGTCTACATCACATGGTTCTTTGTGTTTTGATAATGGCACATGTGTTAAGTTGGTATATGGTTCTTTGTGGTTTAATCATGGCACATATGTTAAGTTTGGAGAAGTTTTCCTTAAATTTCAGAGGATGTCTTTATTTTTGCCTTCTCAGTTGAAAAGAAAAAATACTTGCTTTTAAGGATTACTGTTATCCTTAAAATTATTTTATTAGTGTCAATTTAGAGACTGATTTTAATCAAAATGGCTATGTTAGTATGAAATTGGTTTTATGGGGACATCTGTTGGAAACCTGGGAGAGGAATGATTGATCTGGCTTGCTGCCTACTTGTTCAGTTGGATGACTGATAAAGGATGTAAGCAGATTTGCCGCCGTAGTCAGGTGGCCAACTGATAGCGAAGAGCTTTCAGTATATTGGTATGCAACTCACTGTATTCAGTTTGACATTGGATCGGATCAAAGTGTGTTTGGCATTACCATAACCAGGCAGGGTCAAGTGGATTTGAACTTGATGAGGTCACTACTACTTTATTAGTGATGCATTGTCCCTCATTGTGTGTTTCCCAGTTGAGATGTTTGCTGAAGGTCTTTGATGGCTTTTGGTTCGGTCATTGTTATTATTTGTGTTTTTTCGCACACAGTCCTGTACAGATTTTTATGTTTTGTATTCTTTTGCAGTGCCCCCTTTTGAGTTTTCCTCTCCTTTTTCTTCTCTCTATCACAACCCAAAACGTTCTTTGTCATTAATCATCTGAAAGTTGAATCAGTCCATGTTTAAAGTTAATATTGTTGTTTGGATTTCTGCCTATTTACAGTTTCAATAAAAATTAGAAGAATGATCCTACAGTCAGAGTTTTGGTTATTTGTGGTCTGGGTCTGTGCGTTAGGAACCTGGGTTACACACACACACACACACACACAACACACACACACACATATATATATATATACATAATATATATAATGCTGAACAATTAAGTAGTGGGGGAAAACAAGTGCAGGCTAACAATTCTTCAGTCAGTATAGTAATGACTTGGCAAAGATTTGAACTTTTAGAGAAAAAAAATTGAAGATAAAGAAAATGGGGGGAATATATTAAAAACATGAGAAACCCTTCACTAGTTGCCTGAGGGAACCATCGTAATCCCTCTCGAAGGCAGATCTATTTTGTATTGCCTGCTCCTAGGCCTTTGTCCGCTGGGTCGGACTCATCAGGGAGACACGGCTGATTGTGTCTGTGCCCTTGGTGTCAAATAGAGACACACCACAGTCCATAATTCTGTGGTGTTCTCACCACCAAGGGTTCAAAAAAGAATCCAACAGCACCCCCAAAGCAGCCAGCGAAGGGTAGTAAAGTGGAACAAAACGAAAGTGTGGAGAGGAAAAAAGTTGCTGAAAAACTAAAAGCATTATGCAAACATTATAAAATGTAGGGGGACAATCTTTGAGCCTATATATATATATATTCAATTTATTAGTTTATTGTATATATATACACACGTACATAATAGATACATTCATACATACATACACATATGTATATAATATATATATATATATATAATATATATGTTAAAATAAGGTTTTTAAAAGGCAATCTACAAATTTGTTTCTAGCTTGCGCTATCGTCAGGATGATTTGGTTTGCCCGCCGCCGGTGTTATATAGCGTGTGGGCTATATTCAACAAAAACACCATCAAACTATCGTATTCATGTATGCCCAACCTCAAAAATTTAATTGACGCATCTAACAAAATGAAAACCAACACAGCAAAGAAGGGTGAAGAAAGGAAATCTTGCAACTGCATCAAAAAGGAGCAGTGCCCCCTAAGCAATAAATGCCTTTACAACAACATTGTATACCAAGCCACTGTGACATCAGAAAATGAAAAAGAAACATACATAGGGATCACTGAAAACCACTTCAAAACCAGATATGCAAACCACAAACAGTCATTTAATAAAGAAAAATACAAAAACCAAACAGAGCTGAGTAAATATATCTGGAAACTTAAAGACGCAAAAACAAACTACAATATATCCTGGAAAATCATAAAAAGAGCATCACCATACAGCAATATTTCAAAAAGGTGCAACCTATGTTTAACTGAAAAATGGTTAATACTATGCAAACCACACTTAGCAACTCTAAACACCAAAACAGAAATAGTAAACAACTGCAGGCATAAATGGAAATCGTTGTTAGTGAACCCACCCAAAACAAAACCTGAAAACTTCAAAAAACACGTGCAGCCAACCCGCACGTGCAAACAACCGCAAACGGAGCCCACACGCTATATAACACCGGCGGTGGGCAAACCAAAATCATCCTGACGATAGCGCAAGCTAGAAACAAATTTGTAGATTGCCTTTTAAAAACCTTATTTTAACAAATGTTGCTCCCCAAGGGGTTGAGCACTCTCAAAATCGTTTTAGGAATTTTAATCACATTGATATATATATATATATATATATAATATATAATATAGTGTGTGTGTGTGTGTGTGTGTGGTGGGGTGTGTGTGTGTGTGTGTGTGTGTGTGTGTGTGTGTGTGTGGGCACTCCCATGGCCCCAGTTGCAGCCAATTTTTTCATGACTTTTCACTGAGCCAAGGAAAGTCAGAACTCCCGTATTTTACCACCTCCCCCAAATCCACATAACCTTGATAGATCCCCCTGGTCGACCCATCGTATCTGGTGTTCAAGGACCTACAGAAAAACTCTCCAAACTTGTGGATCACTGGCTTGCTGGACTTGTGCACAATCTGCCTAGCTACATTCAAGACTCTACTTATATGTTAAGAATCATTGAGGAATGGAACAATGTACACGGACCCTTCCATAATGCTTTGCTAGTGACCATAGATGTAGCAGGGTTATATACTAACA
Source organism: Conus canariensis (assembly GCA_033310375.1). Lineage (NCBI taxonomy): Eukaryota > Metazoa > Mollusca > Gastropoda > Neogastropoda > Conidae > Conus > Conus canariensis. The sequence goes on from JAMYXO010000135.1 coordinate 12,051, forward strand.
TTCCCCACCAGGACATGATGGCGGTCTTGCACCACTATCTCGACAACAACCCTCTCCTTCACGCTCCACCTACTCAGGCTATACTCCAAGCAGTCGAACATGTCCTTAACAACAACTTCTTCTATTTTGAAGATCAAATGTACCATCAGATATCGGGCACTGCTATGGGCACTCCCATGGCCCCAGTTGTAGCCAATCTTTTCATGGGATGGCTCGAGCAGGAACTGCTGAACAATAGCCCTGTCCCTGTGTGCAGTGAGTTATGGAAGCGTTATATTGACGATATCATTTTCCTCTGGTTGGGAGATTTGCATGGTCTTGACACATTCACACAGTACATTAACACAGTCCATCCCACCATCAAATTCACCATCAGCTCTTCCGCAGTCTCTCTCCCCTTTCTAGATATCCTCTTGAAAATAGAAGATGGATACATCCAAACAGATTTGT
>JAMYXO010000135.1:22500-25000 GCA_033310375.1 Conus canariensis
AGAGGAGGGGGAGAGATGCGACAGCAGAGAAAGTGAGAGGGGGGGGGGGGGGTGACAGAGAGATACAACAGCAGAGACAGAGACAGAGAGACAGGGAAGTGCAACAGCTGAGAGAGAGGGGGAGGGGAGAGAGAGAACACTGATTGCTGGTAAACTGATGGTCAGCCGCAACATATATATATATATATATATATATTATATATATATATATATAATATATATATATGTTAAAACAAGTATTAAAAAGGAATATTAAAATTCTCTACAAATTTGTTTCAAGCTTTCTGGCTCTCTTCAGGATGATATTTGGGTTGCCCACCGCCCATGTTATATAGCATGTGGGGCCCGGTTGCAGCTGTTGTCACGTGCGGATTGGTTGCACGTGTTTTTTGAGGTTTTCAGGTTGTTGTTCGGGGTGGGTTCACTAACAACGATTTCCATTTGTGCCTGCAGTTGTTTACTATTTCTGTTTTAGTATTAAGAGTTGCTAAGTGTGGTTTACATAGTATTAGCCATTTTTCAGTTAAACATAGGTTGCATCTTTTGAAATATTGCTGTATGGTGATGCCCTTTTTATGATTTTCCAGGATATATTGTAGTTTATTTTTGCGTCTTTAAGTTTCCAAATGTATTTGCTCAGTTCTGTTTGGTTTTTGTATTTTTCTTTATTAAATGACTGTTTGTGGTTTGCATATCTGGTTTTGAAGTGGTTTTCAGTGATCCCTATGTATGTTTCTTTTTCATTTTCTGATGTCACAGTAGCCTGGTATAACCAAAGCAATACTCCCAACTCCTTGACAAAAACATCCAGAAAAACTACAAAAAAGCCGACAAAAATATACATGACAGTATCCGCAGTAAAGAAAAAGAACTTGCATATATATGTAAACAAATGTAAAAATCACTAAGAATAACTGCATCACGTGTTCTGCTTTACCGCCCAAAACAAGGTGCGGAAAAGTCGCGGGGCGTGGGGGGCTGGGGAAGAGTAGCATTTAGAAAAAAAAAAGGGAAGATGCCAGGAGAAAACTGGGTCAGCAGACAGCCGTGACATGGGAGTGTGAGAGCCTTGAAGTTGAACCGCGTTTGGCCTTTCCCTTTCTGCCCGCCGTCAGCGTATGTGCCTCAGTTTACTCCGTGCCTCAGTTTACTCCATGCCACAGTTTACTCCATGCCACAGTTTACTCCATGCCACAGTTTACTCCGTGCCTCAGTTTACTCCATGCCTCAGTTTACTCCATGCCTCAGTTTACTCCACGCCCCAGTTTGCATCATGCCTCAGTTTACTCCATGCCTCAGCTTACTCCGTGCCTCAGTTTACTCCGTGCCTCAGTTTTACTCCATGCCTCAGTTTACTCCATGCCTCAGTTTACTCCATGCCTCAGTTTACTTCATGCCTCAGTTGTATCCATGCCTCAGTTTACTTCATGCCTCAGTTTAACTCCATGCCATCCAGTTTACTCCATGCCTCAGTTTACTCCATGCCTCAGTTTACTCCACCTCAGTTTACTCCATGCCTCAGTTTACTCCATGCCTCAGTTTACTCCATGCCTCTAAGTTTACTCCATGCCTCAATTTACGTCGTGCCTTGAGTTGTCTTCTCTCTGGGCACTTTGGTGGGCCTGTCTTTGGGGACAGAACAAGCGTCAGTTGCCCACTTCAGGTAAGTCCCTTTGTTGTGCAGTGACGCACGGTTTCTGTGCACATAGGCGAGCTCAGCGCAAGTGCGTCTCGTGTGAGAGGCGTTCACTGACAGACAGGTAAACAAGATGATCTCCGGCAGTAGGCTACGACACATTGGCTTATATTTAGTTGAAGGAGCTACGTCGTGCTTACATTGACGCTAGTGACAGACCAGTGCTACAGCCTCCAGTTTATAGGAAGAGTTCTGCCCTAGTAGTTGGTGCCATTGAAGGGCTTTGGGAAAGAATCCTGACAAAACCCCTGAGCCATTGTCTGGACTGACCCAGTAAGGTAGAGTGCACGTGTGTGTGAATGTGCAAGTGCTTAATCAAATATATAAACGAACTTCTCCACAAAGTGTAGGGAAAACGCTTTAGTTGTTTCTTTTCAATACCTGTTTTCCTGAACAACGTGTCCAACGTCTCTCCATTGTTGGGTAGTACTTGAGTTCAAGGGGAATCCTAGATAAGCGCCATCCCCCTCACCCCACTCCCCACCCCTTGCCCCTACAGAAGTGCTGCACTTGCCTCCACATCAAACTATTGGGGTTGCAGGGGAGGGGGGGTGACCAAATTTTGCCCCCCACTCCCCCCCCCCTCCCCCTCTAACATTTGAAGCACAAAAAAAAAACTACAAAAAGAACAGAAGGTATCTTATGTTGCGCTTCCACTGGCCTTCACTTTAGTAACAGCAACAAAACCAACAAAAGGGTGTGTGTGTGTGTGGGGGGGGGGGGGGGGGGGGGCACAGGATTGCCAGCAGACTGCACAGATTTATGCGATTTTTTTTTCTTTTGCATTTCCAGAGGGCAGATCGT
>JAMYXO010000135.1:30000-74563 GCA_033310375.1 Conus canariensis
ACTTGGTGAAAGAGAATGAATTCGTGGCGGAGCACGCTGATAAATGAGGTTTGTACTTTGTGTGGGGAGGAAGGTATTGTTGCCGTAGTTTAATGCTAGGTGAGGTGGTTTACTTCGTGAAGAAGCAGCTTCTGCTGTGTAATGGCGGCTAACATCAAACATGCCCGCCCCCTTGCTTTTACTACAAACTGGAATTTTGCGCTTTGCCGTTTTTAGAAGATGTGCTCATTTTTGTTGAAAAGTACACCGACATCATTGTTAGAGTTAATCAGTGAAACTGTCGTGACTTGTGGACTCGGGGCTGTCCAGAGAGCTGAGCAGTAGAAGTAACAGTAGTTGTGGGGTGGTGTGCAGTGGTGTGGGTTTATGGGCAGGAAGGGGGAGGGGTGTCCTGTTTAACATGTACTGTACCTGGTTCTAGTATATCGTGTATACATGTCTCGTGTCAGTGTCGTATGTGTGTCTGGTGTGAAGATGAACAGGCTCTAGAGAAGTATTCATTTACAATTTGGAAGACTGGTGGTATATGTGTAAGGGGGGGGGAGGGGGGGGACTATGCATTTCTCAGAATTCTCCCCCACCTCATGCATCCCACTGCATGTTTCTACCCATTTGCCACCCCGTCCCAGCCCCCCTCTTCCTCCTCAAACCCCCGTTCACACTCCTCTACCACTCTTCCTCTCTCCTCTCAACAACACTGCGCACTTTTTACTGTTTTGAAGTGGAAATTGCTCACAACTCACACACACACATGCAAGGACACAGTCTCTCTCTCTCCACACACACACACACACACACACACACGCACGTATGTGTGCCCACACACACGTGTGCCCACACACACATATGCACTTGCGGACTGACTTGGGCAATATTCAGTAAGGAATGATTTTCACATTAGCATGGCTACAAGACTGATTTGTGCTTTGTTGACACTCATAGTAATACATTGGTCATTTATTGTCCCAAGTAGGAGAAAAAACATTTTGTCACTTGTCACAAAAATGAAATTTAAAGAGGGTGAGTTTGAGGAAAAATCAACAGAAAATCACATCAGAAATGAGGGCACCATTTATCACATTGATAACCATGAACCTGTGTGAGGGTAGTCAGCAGTAATTTGGCAGCTGTCCACCACATATATAGATATTGATAACAGATTTTTAAGAGTAAGTTAGAGTTTGTGTCTAAATCGCCGGAAAGGAGAAAAACTGTTGGTGCGGTTGTTTCACTGTACCCCCATTGACCAGGCAGATTCATGCGCAATATGAATCACACGTGTGATATGTTGTGTATGAAGTCAGCAGGTTGTTGTGTATGAAGTCTCAGCATGTTATTGTGTATGAAGTCTGGGCAGGTTGTTGTGTATGAAGTCTGTGCAGGTTGTTGTGTATGAAGTCTGGGCAGGTTGTTGTGTATGAAGTCTGGGCAGGTTGTTGTGTATGAAGTCTGGGCAGGTTATTGTGTATGAAGTCTGGGCAGGTTATTGTGTGAAGTCTGAGCAGGTTGTTGTGTATGAAGTCTGAGCAGGTTGTTGTGTATGAAGTCTGAGCAGGTTGTTGTGTATAAAGTCTGGGCAGGTTGTTGTGTATGAAGTCAGCAGGTTATTGTGTATGAAGTCAGCAGGTTGTTGTGTATGAAGTCAGCAGGTTATTGTGTATGAAGTCAGCAGGTTGTTGTGTATGAAGTCAGCAGGTTATTGTGTATGAAGTCTGAGCAGGTTATTGTGTATGAAGTCTGAGCAGGTTATTGTGTATGAATTGAAGTCTGGCAGGTTATTGTGTATGAAGTCTGAGCAGGTTATAGTTGTGTATGAAGTCTGAGCAGGTTGTTGTGTATGAAGTCTGAGCAGGTTATTGTGTATGAAGTCAGCAGGTTATTGTGTATGAAGTCAGCAGGTTATTGTGTATGGAGTCTGAGCAGGTTATTGTGTATGAAGTCAGCAGGTTATTCACTTATTGTGTATGAAGTCTGAGCAGGTTATTGTGTATGAAGTCTGAGCAGGTTGTTGTGTATAAAGTCTGGGCAGGTTGTTGTGTATGAAGTCAGCAGGTTATTGTGTATGAAGTCAGCAGGTTGTTGTGTATGAAGTCAGCAGGTTATTGTGTATGAAGTCAGCAGGTTGTTGTGTATGAAGTCAGCAGGTTATTGTGTATGAAGTCTGAGCAGGTTATTGTGTATGAAGTCTGAGCAGGTTATTGTGTATGAATTGAAGTCTGGGCAGGTTATTGTGTATGAAGTCTGAGCAGGTTATAGTTGTGTATGAAGTCTGAGCAGGTTGTTGTGTATGAAGTCTGAGCAGGTTATTGTGTATGAAGTCAGCAGGTTATTGTGTATGAAGTCAGCAGGTTATTGTGTATGGAGTCTGAGCAGGTTATTGTGTATGAAGTCAGCAGGTTATTCACTTATTGTGTATGAAGTCTGAGCAGGTTATTGTGTATGAAGTCTGAGCAGGTTATTGTGTATAAAGTCAGCAGGTTATTGTGTATGAAGTCTGAGCAGGTTATTGTGTATGAAGTCTGAGCAGGTTATTGTGTATAAAGTCAGCAGGTTATTGTGTATAAAGTCAGCAGGTTATTGTATATGAAGTCTGAGCAGGTTATTGTATATGAAGTCTGAGCAGGTTGTTTATGAAGTTGGAGCTTCACTTTCGTCCCATCTTTTTTTTTGCACTCAGGGGGTGATCCCAAGAATTTTCAGTATTTAATATAAAACTTCAAAACTGACATATAAGAATGTGACTTTACTGGAACATAGTTTAAATGTAAATTAAGAAACAATGTTGGTCTGTGCCAATCATGACCATATTGTTTTTAAGAATGTTTCTAAAATGTTGTTGGCAAGTGCTTCAACAGCCAGAGTCATTTATTTACAAACGGGCAAAAATTCCAAATAGGCTGTTACACGCTACCACAGAGCTGATAGTAGGTGCTTTCAAAGGACTTGTAGACTCGACCTAAGGCAGCATGCATGTGCCACGTTAACTGTTGATGTGAGTTGAAAATGGATGGAAGCTCTTCACATGGGCATTGTTTCTCCAGTAGGTTTAGAGGAAAGCTGTGTGCAGGCTGCACACCATAAATGAATGCATTAAGGCCGCGCTTAAGGAGTCAAGAAAAAAATGCTGACATTTAACACCATAAATGAATGTATTAAGGCCACGCTAAAGGAGTCAAGAAATAAAATGCTGACATTTAACACCATAAATGAATGCATTAAGGCCCTGCTTAAGGAGTCAAGAAATAAAATGCTGACATTTAACACCATAAATGAATGCATTAAGGCCCTGCTTAAGGAGTCAAGAAATAAAATGCTGACATTTAACACCATAAATGAATGCATTAAGGCCGCGCTTAAGGAGTCAAGAAATAAAATGCTAACATTTAGTTTCTCAGAGAATTGTTATTTTCTCTGAAAGTTGATTCTCCTTTTCCTTCACATACTGGTCAAGATACATGCTAGATGCTTGCAAGCAGATTGATATGAAAAGAATGGCACTATTTGGGGTGGACCAGGTGGTAACAAAAACAGGGTCACGGGTGAGTGGAAAGGCCTCAGAATGTGGTGTCAGCTAAAGGATGGCTCAGTATTTCTAGATTGTGGATCATGTGAATGATGATGTCAGTAGAACACCTTCAAAACAGAATTGTTCGGGATTGTCTGTTTCATGTATAATCAATTTTCATCTTAATCTGTGGCTCAAATTTATGTTAAGCCTCAGAACACTTCATGAGTGCTATAGTTCTTTGGTGCATATTGCTAATTATGGTGTGTGGCCAAGGGAAATGCAGACGTGATACCGCACATGTACACGAACACACATGCTGACACAGAACATGCATGCACACTCACTCGCTCACTCACACTTGTAAGTACACTTGCTCACTGACACAGACACACACCGGAGCCACATCACCACCAGTTCCATCACTATATTAAACATACACGCACACGCATGCACGCACACACACATGCACACACACACACACAAACACACACACACACACACGCACACACACACACTGCATTGCCCCTACACATGCACGCACACAGGAACTCGGTTCGAAGTTTCCATCCTTTGGAAGAATGTTCATCAATGGTTCCAAATCTGAGGAGGAGGTTGCCTCTGCTGTGTATTGTACAACAAACCTTTCTCAGAGATGTTCTAAACACATTCCCACTGACGGCTCCATCTACATTGCTGAGCTGATAGCCTTGGTCCTGGCTCTTGAAATGGTCTCTAAATTGAAACATAAAGATTTCCTCATTTTCTCGAACTCCACAGCCAGCCGTAACCTCAAGCACCCTTAACTGCTGAAATTATTCGAACTGTACACCTCCCTGAAATCGGATGGATGCAACATAGCTTTTGCTTGGGTTCCCAGCCATGTGGGCATTTGTGGCAACAAGTTGGTTGATCAACTTGCCAAGAGTGCCACAAGGAAAGAGTTGAGTAGATTGTCTATCCCTCACACTGATCTGAAACCCAAAGCCCAGGCTTGTGTCAAAGAAGTGTGTATCCCTCACACTGATCTGAAACCCAAAGCCCAGGCTTAGGTCAAAGAAGTGTGTATCCCTCACACTGATCTGAAACCCAAAGCCCAGGTTTATGTTAAAGAAGTGTCTATCCCTCACACTGATCTGAAACCAAAGCCCAGGCTTATGTCAAAAGAAGTGTGTATCCCTCACACTGATCTGAAACCCAAAGCCCAGGCTTATGTCAAAGAAGTGTGTATCCCTCACACTGATCTGAAACCCAAAGCCCAAAGCCCAGGCTTATTTCAGAGAAGTCTGGCAAGAGGAATGGCACTCACAGGTGGATAACAAACTATTCACAATCCATCCAAACCTGAAAGAGTTTTAACATGTTCCTGAGGTGGACGTAAAGAAGAGACAGTCTTGTGCTGTTTGCATACAGGCCACTCTTTTTAAACTCATTTTTTATCATTTAAAAGGTGAGGAAGCTCCTTGGTGCATTCCATGTCATGTAACGCTCACAGGGAAACATGTTCTTTTAGTGTGTTGGGACTTGCATGATGTTTTTAGAATGTGTATTTCAAAGGGTTGTGTGAATGACTTTTTTGTTTGTTTTTTTGAATAATGACTTAAGTTGACTTCAGTGCGGTGACAGCCCTGATATGGCCTTTGCGGTCGGCTGGGCTATAAGCAACATTATCTCACCTTACCTTCATCTTGATTTATTTGGGCAAAGCAGTCATGCCCTCTGATCTTACAACTCTTATTTTTCATGCCTGATTTATGATATTCAGGAGACTGGTATATCCTTAAGTCTGTACCCCAGTGAATTATTGATACAACTTATATATATATAAGGTTTATTAGAACCTGTTTCAGAAAAAAAATTTAAAAGATAGTCTATACATTTCACATAATATTGGTTTTTGCTTTCACTAGAAATTGTGCGTATAATTTCATAATCTTCATTTTCCTTGTAAATGTATTGAATTTTTTTCTGGACTATTCAAGAACTACATGTGTGGGGTTCAAGGTCTAAATCCCATTCCAAGTATCATTTTGTAACTTCACAATTTAAATCTATGAGCCAAGTCGCACACCTGTTGCACCAGTAACCTCCACCTCACCCACATGCCACTCCCACCCCTTCCCCTGAGACACAGGGTTGCAGGCTGAACTTTCTGCTGGAATAAACAAGACCACACAAGTTTTCGGTTGAAGTGAAAAAAAAATCTAGTTTTCCATACTGAGTTCTAACACGAGATTCTGGTCACCACAAACTTTTTCTTGAGATCAAACTGCAAGCTGTCTTCATAACTTTCAGAAGTGGTAAATAGAAATCATAGTCAACAAAAATGATTTCTGCCTCCTGTTTCTTTGATACAGTGAACTCCACTGCATGCAGGTCAGTAAGATTAATGTCAGCTTTAATGCTGTCCTTGTGGATTGCATGGTGAAAAGGAGGTAAGGTGTCTCCAAATGCCCAGATTGTACTTATCAAAGGTGTAGAAACCCATCAGTGTCAGTGCGACTGAGGGAGAAGTAGAAGGGGGAAAAATAAAAGAATAAAAAGAGGGAGGTAGGGGGGAGGAAGGGAGAGGGTGGAAAAGTGGGAATGAAAGACAGGAGGGGGGAGCAAGTTGAGGTTTACATGGAAGGAGGGGGTAAGATGGGGAGGGGTGGTAGTGTGGAGAGGGAGAGTGCATGCATGATCAAACCTGCTCTTCATATGCTGAAATCACAAGACACCCTCTTCTCCTGTTTTACTACAGAGTGGATGGACAGATCCTGGAACTGAGGTACAGACTGGCAGTAGCTGCAGCAAGGAATTCACTTCATCCTGCACACCAGCTGCCTGCTCTGCACGGACGACTTCAAGGTTAGTTTTCTTTCTTAGTGTAAAAAAGTGTTCTTTTCGGGCAACGAGTTGGTTGATCAACTTGCTAAGAGTGCCACGAAGAAAAAAAAAAGAGAAAAAAAGGGGGGGAAAGTGTGAGATGATTGTCTGTTTTTATGTTTTAAAAGGCTGTTCACTGCAGTTGGCAGGTCTTCTGCGTTCTGGCTTGAGGAAGGTTTTAAATAAAACGAAAATTTGCAATAACACAGTGTTGGTTGTTTTTACTATCCATTAACCTAGAAAGCGGCAACTTCCCATACAAGACATGAACATAACTGAGAAGTTATGGAGAGCTAATTACTAACAGGGAGATAAGCCGATGGCAATGAAAAAAATTCTTAGGGTAAGGAAAAAAGACAACTGACGCCATTCGGCAAGATCACGGTATTGAAGTCGCTAGTAATCTCTAAAATCACCCGTTTGCTAATTAATTTACCAGATCCAGCAGACAGATGTCTTCAAGAAATAGATCAGATTTTCAGTGATTTTGTTGTGGGATGGTAAGAGGAGCAGAGTGAAGAAATCGGTAGTCTGCCAACCATAGAAAAAGGTGGGTGGTGGATGCAAGGTCTTTCATGTCCTCCATGGTTAAGGAGACTAAAATTAGATTGGACTGGACACAGTGGACCTTTAACATGTACCCAGAGCTAGCAACTTTAGAACACTATCGTCGTGAGCTTGCAAATGTTTTAATGGAAAAAATTAATAATGCATTCTTAAAAGATGTGCTTCATTATCTAATATATAAATGGCAAATTCTGTGTGTGTGTGTGTGTCTGTGTACGCTATAGACTCAAAAACGGCTCAACCGATTGTCATGAAATTTGGCAGGTACGTCTGTTGTGACCCGAGGATGGTTTGGGGCTAATCTCTAAAAAAAATAAAACCGTTAAAAAGTTGTTATAACGGTTTCAAAGACATGCTTTTTCCTCTGCTTTTCTTCAAATAGCCGTTGTGACATTGCACAGGTACAGGGCTACTTCTCGAAAATTAGAACCGTTATTTGGCAGTTAAGAAACGTTATTTATAACAGTTAAAAACCGTTAAAAACACCAAACCCTATAAAAACTGTTTAAAACCCGATCTTCTGAGGTTGCCGGCCACGAGAGTGATCGGATCGCCACCAAACTTGACATAAGCCTAGAGGAACATCCAGCAGGTAACATAGGGTCATTAGATAGTCATTATGACCATTAAAGTTGGCCGTTAAAAACCGTTATTTTTAAAATTTAGGCTGTTCTTGATGAAATTCGGTATACATGTGCAGTTTTAAATGGCGAAAAATGATATACAACTTTTACGAACCGAAATTTGAAATTGACCGTTAAAAAACGTTATTTTATAAATTTAGAGTATTCTTCAAGAAATTCGATATACATGTGCAGTTTTGAACGCTAAACAATGACATACAATTTTCAAGATCCGAAACAACATTGACCGTTAAAAACCGTTATTTTCTGAATGTCTAAATTTTCACCGTTCTTGATAACATTCCGTATGCACGTACAGTTTTAAGCGCTGAACAATGTTATGCAAATTTTACGAACCAAAACTTAACATTGACCGTTAAAAACCCTTATTTTCTAAATCTACACCTCTATTGATAAAATTCGGTATGCGTATGTCCAGTAACGGTAAGTAATTTTGCAACATGGATGGGACAGGGTAGGGGGATGAAAAGGGAGGAATGAGATGGGCCAGAAAAATGATTGTACAGTGCAAAGCCTGATACAGTATTTTTTCATTGGACACAGACCCGTTCAAATAAACTACTTCTGCACAAAGTCTGTTCCTACAAAATTAAGGGCAAGAAGAAGAATGGGAATGGGAACAGTGAGTGCAGGCGGAAAATCGAGCGAGAAAAGCATCTTGACGTGCTAGGGAAGATCCAGAGGAAAGGGGCCAGAGGCAGGCGGAAAACAATAGAATGTAAGAGAGAGAGGCAGGCAGGCAGGCAGGCAGGCTGGCAGGCTGGCTGGCTGGCTGGCTGGCTATTTGTGTGGGGGGGGGAGGGGGGGAAGATGTTGGGGGGGGGGGGGGGGGATTGATTGTAAACCAAAACAATACATGTTTACTGTCACGTGAGTATCGCAAAGAATGTTCATATCCCGGGCAACGCCGGGTGCCCCTGCTAGTATCAAAATATGAAAGCGTATGTTTTGTTGTCCTGTAAATACAGCTGAATTTCTGGCAGAATGCATTCATTATAATGTCTGTATTCTGTGTTGTCCTGTAAATACAGCTGAATTTCTGGCAGAATGGATTCATTATAATGTCAGTATTCTGTTTTGTTGTCCTGTAAATGCAGCTGAATTTCTGGCAGAATGCATTCATTATAATGTCAGTATTCTGTTTTGTTGTCCTGTAAATACAGCTGAATTTCTGGCAGAATGCATTCATTATAATGTCAGTATTCTGTGGTGTTGTCCTGTAAATACAGCTGAATTTCTGGCAGAATACATTCATTATAATGTCAGTATTCTGTGTTGTCCTGTAAATACAGCTGAATTTCTGGCAGAATGCATTCATTATAATGTCAGTATTCTGTTTTGTTGTCCTGTAAATACAGCTGAATTTCTGGCAGAATGCATTCATTATAATGTCAGTATTCTGTTTTGTTGACCTGTAAATACAGCTGAATTTCTGGCAGAATGCATTCATTATAATGTCAGTATTCTGTGTTGTTGTCCTGTAACTACAGCTGAATTTCGGGCTGAATGCATTCATTATGTCAGTATTCTGTGTTGTCCTGTAAATACAGCTGAATTTCTGGCAGAATGCATTCATTATAATGTCAGTCATTATAATGTCAGTATTCTGTGTTGTCCTGTAAATACAGCTGAATTTCTGGCAGAATACATTCATTATAATATCAGTATTCTGTGTTGTCCTGTAAATACAGCTGAATTTCTGGCAGAATACATTCGTTATAATGTCAGTATTCTGTATTGTCCTGTAAATACAGCTGAATTTCTGGCAGAATACATTCATTATAATGTCAGTATTCTGTGTTGTCCTGTAAATACAGCTGAATTTCTGGCTGAATGCATTCATTATAATGTCAGTATTCTGTTTTATTGTCCTGTAAATACAGATATTCAGGTATTCTTAAAACTGGTAAAATCTAGATATGATCTGGAGCAATACGTACTGATTCTGAAAGGTGATATTGAAAACAGTGTGGAAATTGACCTTCATAAGTAGTGCTTGGTTTATCTTCCACAATTATGAACTGAACATTTTCTTTTGATTCGACATGTGATTGTGCTTACCGTGTGAGTATGTGTGTGAAGGGTGGGGTGGGGGATTTTGGTGTTGGAAAGATGAGGGGCGGGGCTGACCTTTTTGTTTACTTGTTAATCTATGTGTTGGTGTACTCCTTTTCTCCATGGGAAGTGTGTCTCTTCTTGAGCTTAAGATAAAAGTGCAAGTGCAGCAAAAATGGAATAGACAGGGTGTTCATTTTGTCCCCCTCAGTTATCAGTCTGTATGTCTATGACAGTGGCTGCAATAAACACAGTTACAATGTTTCTTCATTTTCCTTCTAAGTTGATGGCAACTACAGCCATTCATACTTGTGATACTCAGAGATTTACATGTGACTTTGCCGATAAAACTCTTTGCGCACTGTCCTCTTTCTGCACACTTGTACTTCTCCAATTATTTGAATTTTTAAAAAAAGGGGCGGGGAGGGGGGAAGAGTAGTTGCCTAGCAGCACCACCAGGAATAGCAGTACTAGAAATAGCAGTATTGTAGTGGAAAATGAAACTGCTAATTGCAGGAGGTATAATGTTGGTAGTCATCACTGCCACTGTTAGCATTTTCAACTTTGGTTGGTGTGAACATCCCAAGTTTAGTGCAGGTTGAAAGAAATTAATATTTTTCATCCAATTTTATGGAACAAAGATGTTTAATGAAGTTTCCGGCATGTTTTTAGGTGTATTTTCAAAGATTGTGTGATTTTTCTTCTTTTTTTTTTTTTTTTTTTTTTTTTATAATGACTTGAGAGTTGACTTCAACTTGGTGACAGCCCTGATATGGCCTTTTGTGGTCTTCTGGGCTATAAGCAACATTACATTAGCTTAGCTTACCTGGCCTTGCCTTACCTTAGCTTACCTTGTGTTGCCTAGCCTTGCCTTGCCTTGCCTTGCCTTAGCTTACCTTAGCTTAGCTTACCTTATGTTGCCTCGCCTCACCTCGCCGCCTCGCCTCGCCTCGCCTCGCCTCGCCTCGCCTCGCTCGCCTTGCCTTGCCTTGCCTTACCTTACCTATGCAAGCTGCTCAGTTTCCTTGATGAGTTTGGCCAAGGCAGCACAAGAGGGTAAACAAGACTTCAAAAGTCCTTGTCTTGTATAAATGATTTATACACCAACGCACATTTAACAACCAAGAAGTTGGTCACAGTTCATGAGAGTCAGATAGTAGAGATGTCTGAGAGTAATGTCATGGATGTGACACAGTTCATGAGAGTCGGACAGTAGAGATGTCCGAGAGTTATGTCATGGATGTGACACAGTTCATGAGAGTCAGACAGCAGAGATGTAGAAGAGTTATGTCATGGATGTGATGCCCTATTCAGTGGCTGTTTCTGTACTCAATTTTTGAAAAAATGTTGTTTTTTTTTGGTGATGTGACTAATAAGATTATTCTCATTTTGTGAGGACAACATATGCTGTGTGTCAAAATGGTAAGGCAAGTTGTAGCATGAGTATGCACTGATTTGTACCTGTAGTAACTGTTGCTGATGATAACTCTGTTTCTAGGAAGCTTGATGAAAGTGTGAGGGACTACGCTGTCGGTATGGCTTACAGAAGATCCGCTGAGAGGCGCTCGACATTCCCACAGCAAGTGGCTGCCTGATATTCACCAGATTCAGCTGTTGAAAGCTGCAGCCGTCATGTGACAAAGCAGCGATACTACGCCGGCATTCATCCAGCGAGCCAACAGCTGATGCTCCGAAAAGATGAAAATGGCAAGCAAAATTATTATTATTATATTGGGTATTTATAAAGGGACACAATATTTTTAGTGTGGTGAATTTGAATGGGAAATATCAGATGATTGGATCATTAAGGTGACATTCTAGTCACTCTTACCCAGTATAACTTGCCAGCAGTTCACTTTTTTTTTTAGATTATTTATGATTTTTTTTTTCCGGGGGGTGGGGGGAGGTAAAATGTGGACCATGTGATAAAAATTGTTCCCCTGTCAAGAGTGGACGCTAGCTGTCTCTCCGCAGTCTAGTTGCCCATGGATTCTTGTGCTCCATTTTTTTTGACATTATCATTGTTATCATTGTTGTAGTTTTTCTAATCTGATCTGGGAGAGAACAATCCATCAGAATGCCTGGCACCATCAGCACAGGTCTCTCTTGTCCACCTGAGGCATGTCAACTATTTACTTACCATAGGGTTGGGTCTTGTTCACCTGAAGCATGTCAACTATTCAGTTATAAGATTGGGTCTTGTCCACCTGAAGGATGTCATCCATTCAGTTATTGTAGGATTGGGTCTTATTATCCACCTGAAGGATGTCAACTATTCAGTTATCATAGGATTGGGTCTTGTCCACCTGAAGCATGTCAACTATTCAGTTATCATAGGATTGGGTCTTGTCCACCTGAAGCATGTCAACTATTCAGTTATCACAGGATTGGGTCTTTCATGGATTGTGGCTTTTTCACAATCTGTTTACAGGATGCAATCTTTTTTCAGATTGCGACCTTTTTCCCCATAAATGTTTGACAGCCCCTAAAAGACCATGTGTAGTTGGCTGGGCTATAGTAATGAAAGACCATGTGTAGTTGGCTGTGGGCTATAGTAATGAAAGACTGTGTGTAGTTCGCTGGGCTGTAGTAATGAAAGACCATGTGTAGTTGGCTGTGGGCTATAGTAATGAAAGACCATGTGTAGTTGGCTGGGCTATAGTAATAAAAGACCATGTGTAGTTGACTGTGGGCTATAGTAATAAAAGACCATGTGTAGTTGGCTGTGGGCTATAGTAATGAAAGACCATGTGTAGTTGGCTGTGGGCTATAGTAATGAAAGACCATGTGTAGTTGACTGTGGGCTATAGTAATAGACCATGTGTAGTTGGCTGGGCTATAGTAATGAAAGACCATGTGTAGTTGGCTGTGGGCTATAGTAATGAAAGACCATGTGTAGTTGGCTGTGGGCCATAGTAATGAAAGACCATGTGTAGTTGGCTGGGGGCTATAGTAATGAAAGACCATGTGTAGTTGGCTGTGGGCTATAGTAATGAAAGACCATGTGTAGTTGGCTGTGGGCTATAGTAATGAAAGACCATGTGTAGTTGGCTGGGCTATAGTAATGAAAGACCATGTGTAGTTGGCTGTGGGCTATAGTAATGAAAGACCATGTGTAGTTGGCTGTGGGCTATAGTAATGAAAGACCATGTGTAGTTGGCTGTGGGCTATAGTAATGAAAGACCATGTGTAGTTGGCTGGGCTGTAGTAATGAAAGACCATGTGTAGTTGGCTGGGCTATAGTAATAAAAGACCATGTGTAGTTGGCTGTGGGCTATAGTAATGAAAGACCATGTGTAGTTGGCTGTGGGCTATAGTAATGAAAGACCATGTGTAGTTGGCTGGGCTATAGTAATGAAAGACCATGTGTAGTTGGCTGTGGGCTATAGTAATGAAAGACCATGTGTAGTTGGCTGGGCTATAGTAATGAAAGACTGTGTAGTTGGCTGGGCTATAGTAATGAAAGACCATGTGTAGTTGGCTGTGGGCTATAGTAATGAAAGACCATGTGTAGTTGGCTGTGGGCTATAGTAATGAAAGACCATGTGTAGTTGGCTGTGGGCTATAGTAATGAAAGACCATGTGTAGTTGGCTGGGCTATAGTAATGAAAGACCATGTGTAGTTGGCTGGGCTATAGTAATGAAAGACCATGTGTAGTTGGGCTGGGCTGTAGTAATGAAAGACCATGTGTAGTTGGCTGTGGGCTATAGTAATGAAAGACCATGTGTAGTTGGCTGTGGGCCATAGTAATGAAAGACCATGTGTAGTTGGCTGTGGGCTATAGTAATGAAAGACCATGTGTAGTTGGCTGTGGGCTGATAGTAATGAAAGACCATGTGTAGTTGGCTGGGCTATAGTAATGAAAGACCATGTGTAGTTGGCTGTGGGCTATAGTAATGAAAGTCCATGTGTAGTTGGCTGTGGGCTATAGTAATGAAAGACCATGTGTAGTTGGCTGGGCTATAGTAATGAAAGACCATGTGTAGTTGGCTGTGGGCTATAGTAATGAAAATCCATGTGTAGTTGGCTGTGGGCTATAGTAATGAAAGACCATGTGTAGTTGGCTGTGGGCTATAGTAATGAAAGACTGTGTAGTTGGCTGTGGCTATAGTAATGAAAGACCATGTGTAGTTGGCTGTGGGCTATAGTAATGAAAGACCATGTGTAGTTGGCTGGGCTATAGTAATGAAAGACCATGTGTAGTTGGCTGGGCTATAGTAATGAAAGACCATGTGTAGTTGGGCTGGGCTGTAGTAATGAAAGACCATGTGTAGTTGGCTGGGGGCTATAGTAATGAAAGACCATGTGTAGTTGGGTGTGGGCTATAGTAATGAAAGTCCATGTGTAGTTGGCTGGGCTATAGTAATGAAAGACCATGTGTAGTTGGCTGGGCAATAGTAATGAAAGACCATGTGTAGTTGGCTGTGGGCTATAGTAATGAAAGTCCATGTGTAGTTGGCTGTGGGCTATAGTAATGAAAGACCATGTGTAGTTGGCTGGGCTATAGTAATGAAAGACCATGTGTAGTTGGTTGTGGGCTATAGTAATGAAAGTCCATGTGTAGTTGGCTGTGGGCTATAGTAATGAAAGACCATGTGTAGTTGGCTGGGCTATAGTAATGAAAGACCATGTGTAGTTGGCTGTGGGCTATAGTAATGAAAGACCATGTGTAGTTGGCTGGGCTATAGTAATGAAAGACCGTGTGTAGTTGGCTGGGCTATAGTAATGAAAGACCATGTGTAGTTGGCTGGGCTATAGTAATGAAAGACCGTGTGTAGTTGGCTGTGGACTATAGTAATGAAAGACCATGTGTAGTTGGCTGTGGGCTATAGTAATGAAAGACCGTGTGTTGTTGGCTGGGCTATAGTAATGAAAGACTCTATGTAGTTGGCTGGGCTATAGTAATGAAAGACCATGTGTAGTTGGCTGGGCTATAGTAATGAAAGACCATGTGTAGTTGGCTGTGGGCTATAGTAATGAAAATCCATGTGTAGTTGGCTGTGGGCTATAGTAATGAAAGACCATGTGTAGTTGGCTGTGGGCTATAGTAATGAAAGACTGTGTAGTTGGCTGTGGGCTATAGTAATGAAAGACCATGTGTAGTTGGCTGTGGGCTATAGTAATGAAAGACCATGTGTAGTTGGCTGGGGCTATAGTAATGAAAGACCATGTGTAGTTGGCTGGCTATAGTAATGAAAGACCATGTGTAGTTGGGCTGGCTGTAGTAATGAAAGACCATGTGTAGTTGGCTGTGGCTATAGTAATGAAAGACCATGTGTAGTTGGCTGTGGGCTATAGTAATGAAAGACGATGTGTAGTTGGCTGGGGCTATAGTAATGAAAGCCATGTGTAGTTGGCTGGGCAATAGTAATGAAAGACCATGTGTAGTTGGCTGTGGGCTATAGTAATGAAAGTCCATGTGTAGTTGGCTGTGGGCTATAGTAATGAAAGACCATGTGTAGTTGGCTGGGCTATAGTAATGAAAGACCATGTGTAGTTGGTTGTGGGCTCCAGTAATGAAAGTCCATGTGTAGTTGGCTGTGGGCTATAGTAATGAAAGACCATGTGTAGTTGGCTGGGCTATAGTAATGAAAGACCATGTGTAGTTGGCTGTGGGCTATAGTAATGAAAGACTGTGTAGTTGGCTGTGGGCTATAGTAATGAAAGACCATGTGTAATTGGCTGTGGGCTGTAGTAATGAAAGACCATGTGTAGTTGGCTGGGCTATAGTAATGAAAGACCATGTGAACTTGGCTGTGGGCTATAGTAATGAAAGACCATGTGTAGTTGGCTGTGGGCTAGAGTAATGAAAGACCGTGTGTAGTTGGCTGGGCTATAGTAATGAAAGACCATGTGTAGTTGGCTGTGGGCTATAGTAATGAAAGACCATGTGTAGTTGGCTGGGCTATAGTAATGAAAGACCATGTGTAGTTGGCTGTGGGCTATAGTAATGAAAGACCATGTGTAGTTGGCTGTGGGCTATAGTAATGAAAGACCGTGTGTAGTTGGCTGGGCTATAGTAATGAAAGACCGTGTGTAGTTGGCTGTGGGCTATAGTAATGAAAGACCATGTGTAGTTGGCTGGGCTATAGTAATGAAAGACCGTGTGTAGTTGGCTGGGCTATAGTAATGAAAGACCATGTGTAGTTGGCTGGGCTATAGTAATGAAAGGCCGTGTGTAGTTGGCTGTGGACTATAGTAATGAAAGACCATGTGTAGTTGGCTGTGGGCTATAGTAATGAAAGACCGTGTGTTGTTGGCTGGGCTATAGTAATGAAAGACTCTATGTATTTGGCTGGGCTATAGTAATGAAAGACCATGTGTAGTTGGCTGGGCTATAGTAATGAAAGACTCTGTGTAGTTGGCTGTGGGCTGTAGTAATGAAAGACCGTGTGTAGTTGGCTGGGCTATAGTAATGAAAGACTCTGTGTAGTTGGCTGGGCTATAGTAATGAAAGCTGTAAAATGGGAAGAAAATCATACTGTCAGTAAAGCCTTTTTTTTTATATAAACAGTATAGCAATTTATTCATTTCGCTTTGCATCAAGATGTGTGAATGGTTTACAACACCTTTTGGAATGCCACTGCAGAATCTGAGGTGCAGTAGTATGGCTGCAGTGCTCAGCAGGCAAATAATGGCAGTGTTGTAACGTCTTTATTCTTCTCATAGGTGACCTCTGCTTTTTGGGGTTTTTTTGTTTTTGTTTTTTTTTAAACTTAGTATCCGACTTGTTAAGAAAACTGGCAGTTGTTACCAAGTTTACAGATGTGGAAAAAATCTTTGAAGAAAATGGACTGTTGGGTGGGGAGTTATATAATGTCTCCTTGTTGTCCACCCTACCCCATCAAGATCACCTGACATTTCTGTGCCTCTCATACACTTTCTTTTTATTCATCCCTTTTTTTCACACAGAAGGGGAAGAGCTACTCTCTCTCCACTTCTTCAGTAGTTCCACTTATTTTCCTGCTCCCCATTTTCCTGCACATCCTCACTCAGCCTCAGTGTGTGTGTCCATGGTTTGTCTTTTCTGTGCATCTGCTTCCATTCTGTTCCCTTCCTATGCTCCCCCACCCACCACCCACCAGGGGAATGTCTCCTGCTGCCAGTTCCCTCTTTTCTGTCACTTGACTTGGCCATTTCTCTGTCTCCACTGTGTGGTCTGTGTTCTGGTACTGTAGGCCATTTCTCTGTCTCACTGTTTTGGTCCTTGTTCTGGTACTGTAGGCCATTTCTCTGTCTCCACTGTGTGGTCCGTGTTCTGGTACTGTGGGCCATTTCTCTGTCTCCACTGTGTGGTCTGTGTTCTGGTACTGTAGGCCATTTCTCTGTCTCCACTGTGTGGTCCGTGTTCTGGTACTGTAGGCCATTTCTCTGTCTCCACTGTGTGGTCCGTGTTCTGGTACTGTAGGCCATTTCTCTGTCTCCACTGTGTGGTCCTTGTTCTGGTACTGTAGGCCATTTCTCTGTCTCCACTGTGTGGTCCGTGTTCTGGTACTGTAGGCCATTTCTCTGTCTCCACTGTGTGGTCCTTGTTCTGGTACTGTAGGCCATTTCTCTGTCTCCACTGTGTGGTCTGTGTTCTGGTACTGTAGGCCATTTCTCTGTCTCCACTGTGTGGTCCTTGTGCTGGTACTGTAGGCCATTTCTCTGTCTCCACTGTGTGGTCTGTGTTCTGGTACTGTAGGCCATTTCTCTGTCTCCACTGTGTGGTCCTTGTTCTGGTACTGTAGGCCATTTCTCTGTCTCCACTGTGTGGTCTGTGTTCTGGTACTGTGGGCCATTTCTCTGTCTCCACTGTGTGGTCCTTGTTCTGGTACTGTAGGCCATTTCTCTGTCTCCACTGTGTGGTCCTTGTTCTGGTACTGTAGGCCATTTCTCTGTCTCCACTGTGTGGTCCTTGTTCTGGTACTGTAGGCCATTTCTCTGTCTCCACTGTGTGGTCTGTGTTCTGGTACTGTAGGCCATTTCTCTGTCTCCACTGTGTGGTCCTTGTTCTGGTACTGTAGGCCATTTCTCTGTCTCCACTGTGTGGTCTGTGTTCTGGTACTGTAGGCCATTTCTCTGTCTCCACTGTGTGGTCCATGTTCTGGTACTGTGGGCCATTTCTCTGTCTCCACTGTGTGGTCTGTGTTCTGGTACTGTGGGCCATTTCTCTGTCTCCACTGTGTGGTCCTTGTTCTGGTACTGTAGGCCATTTCTCTGTCTCCACTGTGTGGTCACGTTGTTCTGGTACTGTAGGCCATTTCTCTGTCTCCACTGTGTGGTCTGTGTTCTGGTACTGTAGGCCATTTCTCTGTCTCCACTGTGTGGTCCTTGTTCTGCTAAGTCTTCACATTTTCTTGTGCAGATGCAGGGTGGGGGTGAGGAAGGGGAACGGGGGGGGGGGGGGGGATCAGGAAGTGTCTCAATTTTTCCCTACGTTTTAAAAAATTGCATGCTGATCATTTTGCCCTCTTCTAAAACCCTATTTGGCTGTACTTTTGAACTGGGAGCCACCATTTGTAGGCCTGTTGTGGGTCTTTACTGTGCCTGTTCATCACTCACTTGTTGTTAACAATTAATATGCTAGTTTTCTTAAACTCTTGCGTGGAGGCAGTAACAATTGATCAACAAGAAATCGATCAACAAGCTGTTGATTGCACAGTGCCGTTGGCCAGTAGAACATTTCATGGTGTGGTTATCTGCATTGAGATGCATCTGTAGCGATGGTGGGACTGTCATCTTATGGTGTGGTCATCTGCATTGAGATGCATCTGTAGCGATGGTGGGACAGTGTCATTTAATGGTGTGGTTATCTGCATTGAGATGCATCTGTAGCGATGGTGGGACAGTGTCATGTGATTGGGATGAAGTGAGCGGAATGGCAGGTGCACTCAGCAGTCTTGTTTAATCTGCCTGAAAGCGAAGGGTGTCACTGTTTGAATTAATCTGATATGAGACATTCTCTAAAGGTGAAGCTGGAAATGGGACATTAAGGCTAAATTTTCAAAATAAGATTTCAGTTCTCATTTTCAGGTGACAGCAAGTGGTAGTTATCTATTTGAAGAAATTGAATGTGAAAAGATCATCTTGTTATACCTGAGAAATTTTGTCATCTATTTCAAAAGTGACAAAATGTCGTATGTGACGGTGGACAAAAACAGCACGTATAAAATTCAGTAATAATAGCTAAACTCTGTACTATCTGTTTAGATTCAGTTAGATTCTGGCAAACATGTTTGGAAAATAATCATAAGATACATGTTTGATTTGGTTTTTTAAACCTGTCTGTTTCGTCCACTGTCACGCGCTACACATGGTCGACAGTAGGTATTACGTGCTGGACATTTTTTTTTTTTCAGCAAATGAATTGTTCACTTGATTAATTTTCGGCATAATGATACACAGAATGCGGTCTTTAGCCGTTTCAAGATGAGTTTACTGCACTAGGTTTGTAGAATAAATTCCAGAGTATTGTGTTTCTTTGATCGATATGAGGACAAAGGCTGTCGCGACCGACAGATTTTCAGACATATTTTTCACACAAAAATGAAAAAGATAGCAGTTTTGTGTCAGAAAATGATTTTTATTCTAATAAAACGTTAAAACAAACAGGCAGTTCAACTTTGTAATGGCAAGACTTTCAATACGCAACAAATATATATACAATTGTCCCATTTGCAAATGAAAATTTATACATAAAAATTGTGCAAAATGATTTGTTACTATATAAGGCCTGTCACATCTACCATTTTATCTTATATATCTTTCAAAACATCCAGGATTGCCACAACTGACTTATTTTCAAATAATTATTTAAAAGGGAAATAGCTAAATAAATGGGTAAGGGTTGTTAGCAATGACCTTTTGAGAATGTCTTATACCTACATTATTGTGTACACTATGAGTATGTCAGTTTTTTTGTTCTTTTTTTATTCCTGAGGACAGTTGTGTTCTGTGTGTGCCAACAGCTCTAACAGGGCTCTGTTTGGTCAGCTGGGCCAGAGCAGAATCTGAACATCTTGCCAAACGCCGGTCACCTTCTGCTTTGCATCCCCCAGCTCCCCAAAACCTGTCAACCTTTTTATCTTCCCACTTCTGTCATCTGGTGTTTTTCTGCCTTTCTGGGCAGTTTTCCCATCGTTGTTCTGGAAACTTGTAAGTTTTTTCTCTCTTACAGCAGTTTATAGTACGCTTGCCTTTTTTTCTTTGTTTTCTGAGGGGGGTGGGGGGGGGGGGGGGCAGGGAGTTGGCTACCTGGCAATTAGAGAATGAAATTTGTTCACACTGTCCAGAGTCGACACTGGGTGTCGCTCACTCCAGTGTCTATTTGCCTATATTGATTGTATTTGTTCTTTGTGGCATTGAAATGCTTCATCTCATGAAAAATCGGTGAAATGTCAGTCATTATTAGTCTAGCCTATTTTCATACGTCTGGAAACAGCAGCGTAGCGGAATTGCTTCTGTTTAATTCTTTTACTGAATGTTTTTCCCTGATGTTCTGATTTACTTTTTAGTGCGATGGTTTTGTGTAAGTTTGACAGACCTGTAAAGGCTCTGATTCATGGGCTGGGCCATAAGGATGACAGTTCCTTTTTCAAAACCTGAAAACTCCAACCTGAATGTCGTTTGGGGTGTCATTGACAAAAAGCAAAATGTCAGATTCCATCCAGTACCTTGCCCTCTCCCATCATGTCCCACATCTTCCATTTTTTGTTGTATTTTTACGTTTCCAATATCTAGCCAACTGCTCCTACTTTCCCTTACTGACCCTGATCCTGTTCAGCCCCACCCTTACTTTTTTGCCACCACTAGTCCTCCTGTTCAATCTCCACCCCTCTCCCAGGTTCAACACCATCTCTACCCACTTCTGTTCATTTCTTTCACATTTCTTATCCAATCTTTGTCACCGTGACTTAGTGTTATGTCACATTCCCTCACATACCCTTCCCTGCTTGCTTGTACATGCAAACACACACACACAGTCACACAAACACATGCGCACACACACACATGCCAAAAGACATGTTAAAAGACAGTCCTTTTAAGGTATTTCAGTGGAACTGTCGATCTATTATAACTTCCATTGACCAATTCAAACAAAAACTTGCAGAAGAAAACTACAATGTGTTGGCCTTACAATCCCTAAACACGCACAGAAATAAGTTACCTGAACTCGCTGGCTGTTATTTTCCCCAAGAGTTCAACAGAACACTAATGATAAAATCAACGTAGCCATTGACATCAAGGAAGGAGAACTACACCTCCTGTGCAAGTCCTGTTCCACCAGACACACCTGATTCCTATTCCTGCGCAGTCAGGGTTCAGGTCAATACTAACATCGTATTAACTGTTGTGTCAGTCTGTCTACCACAGGGACCTGAGGAGCACAGCTCTGAATGGTTACGATCATTTCATTTAAGACCAGATGAAACCAAGAAGTATCTTGTAACTGGAGATTTTTAATGCTCATTCCCCGTTTTGGGAAAAAGATTGCCAGTTGGTTACGAGTAACCGTTTCATTGAAAATCTAGTCGACTCGTCCTTATATCTTTTGAATAACGGGAGAATAACACGTGTTCCTGACAACCCAAAGAACACAATGATAAAATCAACATAGCCAGACAAACTTCCACAATTTACCCTGAATGGGTCTGTCTTACAATACGTCAAATCTGTTAAATTCTTAGAGTATATCTAACATCAAAGCTTTCATGGAACCAACATATTGAATATACTTTGAATAAAGCAAGAAAAAGTTTAAACTTCCTAAAGATCGTAAGCAAACAAAAATGTGGACCAGAGAGTTTAACACTGCTCTTGTGCAGTCTAGATTGATTTATGCTCAAGAAAAGTGTCGTCCACCAAATTTGTTTTAAAGAACCTTTCACAAAAAAGATCGCTCAGTGTTAGATGACCATAGAACAGGAGCAGTTTTTATGACACCAAAATCAAAAGTGGAGGAATGGTATTATCTTGGCAAACATTGTCAATATTTACTGTACAGAATTAGTTGCTGTTCTAATGTCCCTAAAGTATGTTTTAAATTCTTCCATAGAAAATTGTCAACTTTTACTGTGCAGTGATTCGAAGTCGGCCCTTTCTGCCTTACAGTCTTTCAATCCAAAGATCCGCTGTGAGAGTATTACAGAAATTAATTATGTGACACATCTTTCGATGAAAAGAATAAAAGTGACTTTCTGTTGGGTGCCCTCACATTGTGGAATTTCAACAAATGAGAAAGTTGATCAAGCTGCTCGGAGAGCAGCTTGCAATATTGAAGAAAGACTACACTGAACATTCCGCTAGACCAATCAGAATGTTATACTTTAATTACTAGAGCATCCTTTAACAGTTTCAAGAGGTTATTGGAAGACGCAGATAGCCAATATTATCACAACTGTATACAACCAAATCCTGACATCCAGCCCAAAACCCAATCAGACAAATTTGAAAATACGACATCTAGGGAGGTAGTGACTTTAATTCATAGGATGCGTTTAAATTCACTTCGAACCAAATGCATTAAAAATGTTTCATGTATGTGTGGGGAAACTCTTAGTGTACGTCATCTATTACCAGGCATGGTACATCTCCGCGAATTCGCGGAAATCCGCGAAAAGCAAAAAAAAAAAAAAAAAAAAAAAAAGCGAGCCGAGACCGGCCCTTTTAGTTCGTTTGAGGTCGTTCGCTTCAAGCTTTCGTCTTGCGAGTAAGTAGCATTGAGCAGGACTACTTCCGCGCATGCGCTTTCGTGACATTCGCCACTGTTTTCCGCTCTGGGTCGACGTGATCGAATTTGAACAAGATTAAAGAAAAAGAAGGAAAAAATAAAAATGCTAAAGCGTATAGACATAGTTCCGTGAAATTCTCTGACAGACGATACTGATGCTGGTGTGGCAAACAAATGGCGATGGGACTGGCTGAACAGGAGCCACGAAAATGAAACGTTTTCGTCGTGCTTGGAAAAGTTGAGAGACTTTCCACCACATTTTGGAGAAAGAAAAAGAAGAAAGAAAGAAAAAGTTTGAACTTTTCCAGAAGGAACACATTCGCCTGGCTTCAAAGAGAAAAGCCATTGAACATTACAGACAGGAGGCAAAGAGAATGAGGTTTGGACATTACAAAAAGCAGGCTCTGCTCGTGAAGCAGATGGCTGAGAAATCGGGCAAAAAGTAGTAGTCTTCAACTCATACACATTGCTTGGACTGAAAATTATATATTGGAAGAGACACATAACTTAAAATTTGTACATTAAAAGAGACACAAAACTTAAACATATTTTGTACTGTATTCAGATGTAAAAAGTAAAAGGAGTAACTAATGTAGAGGAGACAGATCATAAAAGAATTGAACAGACATGGTAAACAAAATTGGAACTCAAGACATGGAATAGACCACTACTGTGCTGTGCTGTGCTGTGTTGGTGGTGCTGGACATGATGACCAAAGTTGTGCAAAATGAGGGGTCTCCTGTGTGTACACTGTGCATGTGCTTCACTGGCATAGTAAGTAAAACGTTTACAATTTGATTTAATGTATGCCACCTAAAGCAATGTAGATATGTACTCATTTTTGCTATGTGATTACTTGGGTTTAAAACCTCCTTTGGGTTGAAGGAATGACTGATAAAGTGATTCTAGGAGAGCTTATTTTATGGCAGAAATTGCTTAGTATGAAGGACTGAAGTTAGTTCAAGGAGAGGCTCTTTTACAGGCTAGAATTGCTGAAAAACCATCAGCTGTACCCCCAAAATTTTCAGGGAAAAATGATTTCCTTCCAGTACCATGCCTGATTACTAGATTGGCCAAGAGTAAAGAATACTGTGCACAAAACTGGTTCTAATATTTCACATAAATGATAATAGATCGACTCCACTGATATTACCAAAAATGTTCAATAATATTGCTTTTCTTTGTTCGTTATGCCCACATCTATCACGCTGTCCAGTAGGAATTTATCTTTAACTTTCAACAACCCCTCATATACAAAAAGAAATTACACATACACACACACACACTCTTGCGTATGCAAATACACAGACTTGCGGACACAGATGCACACCATTACACAATGTCTGGAATCACTTTAAGTGGGAAGACATTGAATTGAAGAACACATGCCACACACGCACACACACACATTTGTGTGTGCATGCTCTCCCTCAACATATCCCATTGGAAACTTGAACAGGAGTGGCCTTGTGCCTTGAGAGAACTAGTAAACAGGCATTCTGGCTCACCCACCTCCGCCAGCTCCAACCGGCTAAAGCCGGTTTCGCTGTTGCTCTGGCGGGTTACCCAGAATGCCTGTTTACTAGTTCTCTAATAGTAAACACTTTACAAACATACATAATGTGTAGGATTATCTGTTTTTAACACTAATTTAGAAAACTTTTGAGACTTAAGTTTTTGCTTAATCCTTCGTTTTTCTTGATCGTTTTCAATAACATCATTTTCACGCATACATTCATCAAATGCGTCTCTGTCTTTCATGTGGAATAAAACTACAGTCTTTAATTGTTCTCTAAAGTCTTTTAAAACTGAGTTATATTTTTGACATAAAATCCACACACTTATCCCAGCATGTCTTCCACTGAAAGCCAGTTTCGGCCGAACAGTCATCTATAATAAATAGTGTCTGCGTTCCCCCAAACAGTCTGTACTACCAGTCGGTTGACTGTCAGCTTTTTTGCAAGACCAAGACAACACAATTATAACGACGCAGTAAGTCAGCAGGCCGAGCGTCCTGTTTACAAACTGTGTGTCTCCCTATGTTCTGACCTAAAAATCAATAAAACACGCCTCGCGCGCCTACTGCGTTTCACCGGGCTCGCGGTGCGCTTTGTCACAAATGTTTTTGAACATTCTCGAATGGGAAGCCACCACTTCGCCGTTTTCAGTGTGCGTGTCGGTTTGTTGGTGTGTGGGGTTTACGACTTAACACAGACAAGAGGCCTTTGTTTACACAGAACACAGCACACAGTCAGTTAGTTGACAATGTACATACCTTCTTCACATCCAGTCAGCTGCCACACCGGCGTGGGTTTTTAGAGCAGCATGTATCTTTGGCGTCAACGCGATGGCTTGTGTCATAGAAATTGTCAGATTTGCGAGTTCTGGATATTTTTCAAAGAGTTCTGTCGTCTTTCTTAGTTTATTAATCCAACGAAGGGAGTACTTCAAATGACTACACATTTTTACACACACACACACACAGCAGCGCGCACACAACAGCAATGTTTAAAGTGTTGAGTCAGTCAGGGAAGGTCGGTCAACTATTCACCAAATGATAGGTCTGTCTGCACAGCGGGCGTGCGCTAACACGTTCTTTGCTATAGCGTGAGCTGCCTCTTTCTCTGTTCTTCATCGCGCTTAACTAGTAGTTGCAGGCCAGCCCGACAACGAATCACTGCACAGCGCCCACGCACATCCTGTTCAGTCACAAAGCAAGTGGCTGACATATCAAATGAGAAGTGGTCCTACCAGTTCCACTTTTCGCCCCAAGTCCTTAATTAAGTCACCCCAAGTCCTTAATTAAGTCACCCCAAGTCCTTAATTAAGTCACCCCAAGTCCTTAATTAAGTTCTTAATTAAGTCACCCCAAGTCCTTAATTAAGTTACCCCAAGTCCTTAATTAAGTCACCCCAAGTTCTTAATCAAGTTACCCCAAGTTCTTAATCTAGTTCTTAATCAAGTTACCTTAAGTTTTTAATCAAGTTACCTCAAGTTCTTAACTTAAGTTACTTTAAGTTTTTACTTAAGTCATCCTCTATGTACAACCAAGTTCTTATTTAAGTCAATTTATAATTATTTATTAAGTTCTTGAAATATTATTCCATCTGAAATGGATCAAAATGATCTTTTGTTGTTGGCGGTTCTGGCATGCTTTTTTGTTTGGCTTCTGTATTTAGTGGTTGAGATTTTTTTGACTGCTTTGGTTTTTGCTGGCGTTGTTTATATGTTTTATAAACGTAATAACCACCCCCACCAACAGCAATGACGCCAAAAATGCTAACTCTTTTAATCCAAATAATCCATGACGACTTTGGCGTCGTAGGTCTTGAATCAACTTGTGTATTTACAGCTGGCTGTGGCAACACTGTTGGCGTTGGCGGTGTTATGTTTTCATTATGAGTTATATTCTGTGATTGCAACATTAATTTTTTTTGTTTGTTCCACTCTGCTAATTTTTTTCCTGCTGCAACGCGCCCAGGATGAGGAGGCTTTTTACTGGTCACTTTCTCCATCAATGTTTTCTGCTGATTTTCTGGCTCGGTCATTTTGAAGGGAAACAAAATCTATATGATTAAAAGTAATTAATCCCATGATTAATGGCGATAACAATGTTCCAAATCTGTAATACAGATCACATCCTAGAGACTCTAATGACTTTGTTAAAACGGGATCCTGTGTTAAATCATACATAAAATCTTGTTCAGAATCAATGGGAGCAAATCTACTAACTAGTTTAGTGTACAAACTAAGAGCCGTTTGCCCAACACTTTTTACCATTCTTGACCCCAGTTGCGCTTCATACCTGTTGTGATACTTTACAATGTCTTGTGGCGACATCTGTTGTATCTGTTCTATGCTGAATTCATTTCCAAGGTACTGTTTTGTTTTTCCACACGCCGCCAAAGAATACAGCCTTTCCTTTTTAGGCATAATAGCTTGGTCATCAACTTGATCATTTGTAATCATAAGTTCAGGAACGTTTAGTAGATCATCGCAGTTCATGTTTTATTAATAAATAAATATTATTTTATTTTTTAAAAATGAGCACCGAAAAAAACTATTACTAACCTCGTATACCATTCTGCTGTTATTGGAGGCCTAAGTGTAGGATACACAATGCTTGGTAAAAGCCTGTTAAAAATAAAACCAGCAGATCTTGGCAAACTAGGCTTTGAAGACTCAGCAAAGCTGATTGCTGTTATTACAGCTTCATTTGCTACGAAAGATTTTCTAGTTAAGCAAGGAATAATTCCAGACAGTATCAATATGTAAAATTAAAAAAATACATTTATAAAAATGGCTTCACTCGTAATGATGATTGGTGGCGCTGTGGTTAATGCGCTTGCTTTTAGCGGAAGTAATTACGCATTTAGTAAACTACGGGATGACGGCGAGAGAAAAAGACATAACAAAGCTATGGAGCAACTAGCCGCAGCACAAGCTGCGTATGAAAAGCAGAGAATTGAGCAGTTAGATTTTATTAACGATGAACTGAAAGAACAGGGACATGCAGCTTACACATTTAAAGATGTTGATCAAGCAATAAAAGAATATTATCTTGTAACAGGCAAGCCAATCGAGACATTGCCTCCACCAAAATTCAGCGATTTTTATCAACCATCAGAAAAACAAAAGATGCAAGAAATATTGTTTATTGCCTTTGGTATGACCGTTGTGTATTTTGTTGCGCATAATATTGGCTGAATAAAAAATGAACAAGATCTATTATTCGCCAAAAGGATATTGGAAGGGAATAACAGCAATTAAAAAGCTAAGCCAAGCAGCTGGAGTCAGTGAACAAACAGCAAAAGAATGGTTATCTAAACAAGCGATTTGGCAAATTTATTTACCTGCGCCTAAACAAATACAAAGACCACACTTTGTGAATATAACTCCAAACGACACCCATCAAATGGATCTTTTATATTTACCCCATGATACGATTAGACGAAAAAGATTTAAGTACGCACTTACAGTCATTGATATAGCTTCAAGATACAAAGATGCTGAACCATTAACACAAAAGAGTGCTTCTGCTGTTGCTGTCGCTATACAGCTGATATACCAACGAGGCCCGTTAACTTATCCTCGCATGATTCAAGTCGATGATGGGAAAGAATTTAAAGGACAAGTGAATCAATTATTGTTAAAACATAGAGTTACCATTAAAAGAGGCATTCCGGGTGTTCACAGATCACAGGGTTTGGTTGAAAACTTTAACAAACAGTTATCTGAAAGGCTTTTCTCCTACCAGTATCACAGAGAGCTGATTGACAATTCTCGCAACACAGAATGGGTTAGAAGGCTGCCCTCAGTTCTACGTGCAATGAATAATGAAGAATTTAAAGGTCTAAAACCAGTACAAGCAATCAGAAAACAAACAATAAATGTTGTTGAAGGAGAGTCTTCATCAAGCAAACTATTACCATTTGGTTTGAAAGTGAGATACCTTTATTCGCCGGGAGAAGCGGAAGGGGACACTCGCATCAGGGCAACAGATCCAGTTTGGAGTGTTGATCCATATGAGATTAAAAAAATTGTGAAAATGAATCCGCCCGTGTATTATTTACGAGAAACTGACACAACAAAACGACCTGCCCCTCAAAGATCTTTTGTGAAAGAAGAACTGCAGATAATCCCTCCAGACACAGTTCCAGTCGCTTAATTATTTTTTAATTTCAATTAAAATGGCGGCAAGAATGGAAAAGGAAGAATCCTTACGTAAAATGGCACTGGAAGCAAGAATGGTGAAGGAAGAGTCCTTAGAAATAATACGAGAAATATTTGATTGTAATCTTGCTATTAGACTAGCATTTAAGACGATTGATCATGTCATGCCAGACAAAACCTCAAATTTTGATTGGGAGCAAGAATATATTAAAAAGATAAAAAAAATTCGTGCACATCAAGCAAACATGAGAAAAAATTTTTCTGAATTGGTTGATGATATAGGTAAGCTTCAAGAACTATTTTAATTTAGGCAAATATATTTGAGTTTAAAATGGAAGCTCAAAGGGAAATGGCAGAAAAGGCAAAGGGAAAGTCTTTAAAATTAATGCAAGATTTATTTGAGCATCAGTATATCATTAAAGAAGTATTTGAGAAGATTGACAATCCTGGCTAGAACAATCGCCAGACAATCGCTTTAAACCCCAAAGCTTTGATTTTGATTTATGGGTATGGGAATATGAATATCGTGAACTGGCAAAAAAAATTAAAGCACATCTAGCATTAATAAATAATATTAATTTTGCTAAATTAGATGATGATATAATTGAACGTGCGATTGCTGAAAAATATAAGCCCATATGATTATACTATTCTCCAATGGCCAATTGCATATGAAAACTCTGGATTAACAAATACTCTTTTTGTGTTAGTGCGGTCAAGAGACCGTTTTGTTACAACTGTTGTGTTAATCTCATGCAGATTAGATCGCAGCTTGTAATTGTCATGATGAAAAGTCTTATTGCCAAACAATGCTTCTTTGTAATTGTCATGGGTTATGCTTGACTGCACAACACTGCGAGATATTCCCTTTGCTTTTTTAACAACTTTTGTTTGGCTTGAAAGACTGTACATTTTCGACCTCAAACCAACAAACTCCTTGATCACAACACCAGATAATTCATCCTTCATCTTACCTAAAACCTTCTTGTTAACAGTTGAATGCAAAGGCGAATCTTTAGGGTAATCAGATGTGTCGTACCATCCGGCATGCTCTTTTGCTACTTCTAATTCCATGTCTTTGTAAAAATCTTCAGTAGGGATGTCGATTACAAAAGAATCTGTATCTGTGTACAGAACTCTGGACTCTGGATACAAGGGTTTAAAGTAGTCGTAAAGAAATTCTAACATCAAAAGCTTCGACAGCTCTAAAACAGTAAACCCAATAAAAACAGGTTTGTCCAATTTGACTTTCTTTTTTTTCATCATTATGCCAAAAAGCTGATCATGAAATCTTCTGAAGTCCTGATAATTAGGTTTAGAAGTTAGCTTAATTGCATCGTTCTCTCTGGTGACCAATCTAACATCTTTACGCTTGTGCGGATTTTCCATAGTCTTTCCAAAACAGCTGTTGTTCATCAACTTGAAAAAGTCTTTTTCTGAAGCATCTGTGGTTTTAGTTCTGAGATCAGTGTTCTTCATGATGTATGGTTTCATGAACTGTTCTTGATCAAAAGCAATTATACGATGAACAGCTGTCAACTTTAAACCATGTCTTAAATAAAATTGAAGAAGTCTGTAATGACAGACATAATTTTTTTTGTCTCGAAGATTAGGCACAAGTTTAGGCGGTTCTGTCATTGACGCTTTTAGGGTTTCTGCCGCTAATGGATAGTCATTATGGTAATCATGGAGTTCATGAGGATATTCTAAATCAACTTCTAGAATGAGACCTCTTTTACGATCAGCTTCTAGAGTAGGTAGCCATTTTAAAAACTTTTGAATGTCTTTGAGTCCTGTGTACATTTTAAAGTTACGTAATGGAAGTGATTGACTCATAGCCCATCCATACAGATTGTTTGCATCTAAATACATAAGATAGTTAGACCTTTTACTTGGATCATAGTCGTCCAAGTATTTGTTGTTTGCTTTACAGTAATGGTGCGACGCCATACTGATTCCCCCACGCAATCCGTTTTCAATCATCTGAAGCATTGGCAGGTCAGACAACAGGTCAATCTGTACACCAGTAAATTTTAAGAAAGCGTCCCAGCTCATCCCGGGCGCAGAAATGTAATGCGCGGGATCCAAGCTGTAATGTTTCATGCAGGTCTTTCTGTAATTTTCAAAGATGTCCGCCAACAAACAGGTATCCGCCATTAAATAGGAATCATGATAGTCTCCCATCGTTTTACACTCTAACTTCTGCCACGCTTCTTGAGCATGCTGGTAATCAGAATCACTGATGTCCTTTCCTCTAAGACTAGAAAAGAACGCGCCTTTAGGCGGAAGTGTATCTTCGTCAAACCTTTCCCAGCTGTTCATGTACTCATAAGGATAAACGCCCTTTCTAACAAGAGTTGGGTCAAAATAGTGTTCTGTTATTGGGCAGGACTTTAAGGATCCCGCCAGTGACTCTAATGAACCCATCATGTGTTGCATAGAGTCGTAGAAAGACATGTTATTTAAAGTAAAACACATGTACTTTTCTGATGACTGTGCAATGCATGACACCCTGAAGTCGCTGGTTACTGCTTGCATTATAAGGTGAGAGTCGTAACCTCGCAAGTTGTGAAAGAATATAGGCAGCTTCCATGTCTTTGGTTCAAACTTTAGTTGAAGATTGCATTTGTTATGTGCTGCTCCTCTAAAACTTTCCACTAATGTGATCATGGTCTCTTACTGTTGGATTCTCTGCGGTGGCAACCAAGGCCGCCCCACAAATCCAACAGTGAGTGGCTGAGTCATACTGTTGTTGGTCTTCAGGCGTCATTATGATTTCAGATAAGTTTAGATTATTAGAACAGGCATTACGCACTTGCTGCATGCGTTTTAAGAAGTATTTTGCAGCATTTGGTCCTCTGTATAATTCTGGCTTTGAATGGGCGCCATCCGACCTAACAATGATGAAGGCAAATGAGCAAATCTGATGATTACTCATTAAGACTGTTTTAGAAAGTTTCTGTGGGGTTGGTCCTTCATAAGGAACAATGAGTGATTCGAAGTCTGCGTAAACAACATATGGACTAGTTTGCAACCGTTTCCAGTTCTTAAAACTAACTTTACTGCCTTCTCCGGGCGTAATTAGTTCTGTATCACAGTCAACTGGGCTAATACAATGTTTTATATGTTCGCTCGCTGCTTTAACAGATGGAATTCTTGTTAAACATTTTCTACAAAATTCTTGTTTGCTATGTTGTTTTGTAGTATGCACTAGTAATCTACTCATTGTGCGTATCAGCGTGTAGTGCAACCCATTAAGGCTTTGCATTAGGAGTAAGTCTACATGAGTTTTGGTTGGTTCGCCTATTGTTGGACTGTTCTTTGACACTCTAATTGGCAGAAGGTTGGTTTCTTCAGACCATGTGTAGACATTAACAGTTATTGGAGGATTCTGTTCTTCAAACTGATCAATTTTGTCTACAGCCATAGGAAATTCAAGGCCGTTAAAGTTAAGATCCTTAGCCCACTGCAAATAGTTAGATACTCTCTCTGCATTTTTGGCAACGTGATGCAGCCTAGCAAGAACGCACCACATGAAACATTTGTCGTCTGAATTTTTTATGTTCAGAACTGCTCTCTTTGCAACTAATGTTGGAGGCAGTGGAATGTAAGACTTGCCTACAATTGGCTCATACTTAGCCTGTCTTAATCTGATGTCTAGGACTTCACCCTCTGACCAACCAGAGCCTCTCATTTTAGCTGCTTCAGAGGCTTCATTAAACTGAGTAAGAAGTTGTTCTGCCCAATCAGGCGTTAAGTCATTATAAGAAAGAATAGTCTGCTGTTTAGTTGAGACCCAGACTTCTAGATTTTCTTCGTTTATTGTTATATAGTCGATTAAAACAACTACCCTTACTTTAACTGGAGGGTTTATTGTTAGTTTACTTGGAACTTGAGAAATAGCATGTACAACGCTTGCCTCCACGTTTGTTGGATCAATAACTTCTAAAACGACCTCATTTAAAGCTTTTGACAAACGCTCTTCCTCGAACATTGCTTCAAACAATTCATCTGAACCTTCATATATCTTATCCATGCTGAGTTTCTTTTCTAACTCAACATATTTATTTAAATTAAAAAAAATACATTGACTCCAAAGTCGTCTTAATCAGAATCAATATCAACGGTCTTTTTGTGCTTGGACTCGTAAACTAAAGTATAAACGCCCTTTGGAGTTGTTAATGTGAGCTGTTTAGAACAGAGTTTAATGTTTCGTTTACTTTTTTTAAGCATTCCTTTTTTATCTGGTCGGTGTCTGGTTGTTGAGAAAAAGTTGCCCTTGCCTTTCTTTGAAGATCAAACTTTTGTCTTTTGTAGTCCTCAAAATCAGCCTGTAGGCGACTAAATTCTTCATCCGTGATGTTCGAGTCGGCAAGTGCTTTATTTATTGTCAGTTTGAAGGAACTAAGTTTAGCTGTTATTAGTTGAACCATAGCTGTGTGCTTTTGGAGTTTAGTTTTTATTTTTTTGCTGACAGCACTTACAGCCAATGAACACAGGCCAAGAGTTAAAGACAAACCGCCTAGAGGTAAAGCTGCCGGTGCACCTATGCCTGTTGCTAAGAGACCTACACTTGTTCCTGCTGTTAAAGCACTAGTGATCGATGCTCCAGTATTAACATATGTAACAGCATTAAAGGCAGCAGAATACCTTCGTTTGGTTTTACTGTATTTTGAAAGGTCCTGCTCTAGTTGGGTTTGCATTTGTGTTATGTTTGTTAATCTGAAAGTTTTTATGTCTACAGCAACAGAGTTCTCTTCTTTGGGCACTTTTGGATAAACCTGAACAGACATGCTTTTTTAAAAAATAAAAATAATTTAGTATTGGATATCTTTTAATCTGTTATCTTGAATATTCAGCTGCGCATCATATATTAAAAACAAATATACATTAAGTGGTTTATCACTCTCTTTTTCTTTATCAATTTGAATGTTTATTACGTCTTTAACTGTTCTCCCACTCCCATGCAACTGATTATCCTCTGTTGACCTTAGGTCAATCCATAAACCGTATTTCGTTGTTAAATATTCATCAAGTCTAACACTGTGAAGGTGTAGATCTTTAGACACAAGGTCTACTGTTGGACTTCTAGACCTCCCGCCTCCAAAATATTTTCTTATTTCATCAAAATGATGATAAGGTTTAAGCCCGCTACCGTAGACTTGGTTAGGACTACCCTCAATTGAACATTGTACTTTCGTTATTTTAGGATTAATAAACTTTTCAGTTTGTCTTTCGTATGGTTCTTCATCTTCACACAGCAATAAAATACCTTTAAGGGATCGTGCTGCGGCGCTAAAACTAAAATTCCATATAGTGTCTGCTCTGCTTTTAGGATATGTAGTATGATGAATCACTCTTTCGTAATATATTGCTAATCGTGACTGATATTGTTGCTCAATCAGCCTTGCTAAGTTAGGGTTGCTAACAATGTCAAACTCTAACGAGATGTCGAAAATGCTGTACTTGGAATCAGTGTCTGTAGATTTAATGACACGTTTGTATTCATTAAAAGTTAGTTCATATGACAATCTGTCTTTTAATGCTCCTTGAAAGTATGGTGCATGCGCGCTTAATAACTCAAAATCCAAGGGGATGGAAAAGCGATTTCCATACGCAAAATTTACAGCTTCGGGCTTGTTACCGTCTTTAGCATCTTCAGCGTCTATTCTGTGTTTTAGTGCTTCATCACTTTCGATTCCTTGAAACGCGAGGTCAGCCCTTTCATTCGCGGTTAGCCATAGATCACAATAGATTAGAAATATGTCTGCATTGTGTAAAGAAAATATATTTCTTGCCCCTCAAGTTTTATAGAAATTTTCTTAACGATTGCCCGTCCCAGATTCTGGACTACTGTCCTGTTTGCGTCTGTTGCTGAATCAAGTTCTATTTTGAAAGTAAGCCGTGCAGATCCCGGCACAATTACTTCATCAGCTCCTAGGTCTGGAAATTTAACAGTAAGAATTTGATCTGAATCAATAGTAGATGGATTATTTGGAACAATAATATTCTGTTTATTTCCCTTCACGCCAAAGGGCTCTTTCAGTCTTCTATGCGGGTCAAGAATTGAGCCATATGCTTGTGACATTTTTTTATAAAACAAAATAAAAAGTTAATTATTTAAAACCATGGCAGGCATTGAAGGTGAAGAAGATTATGATGTTTTTGATCCTGGAGACGACATGAGTGAAATGACTCCTTTGACCCATCCATTACAATCATTGCGGCGTGAATTAACAGAAAGTAAGGTCAAATCATTTTATCAAAGTTTAGGCCAAGAACCTCCCGAATTTATAGACCCTAATGATTTTGAAACAAAAGATGACCATTTGTTTTTTAAAAACGAGCAAGGACAACCTGTACAGCTTACATCTAAACCAGACCCATCAAAGTTTTTAGCAAAGACTACAATTAGACAAAGGCTCAGTGTTAGCGATCAAAATCGCCTTGGCATTGCTAAACCGCGAAGATTAGACAGTGAGGCAGTTGCTAAACTTCAAAACACACTACAAGAACTCCCAACAGATAACCGAATGCAAAACACAGAACTTAAAGATTTAAATCAAACAGCAGACGAAATAATACAAGCAATAGAAGCAGAAACCAGTTTTTCAGAAGAAACAGCATTAAAAACTATGCACGATCCGCCGCTACCTATGAGAGAAATAACGGCCCTTAATCATGCTTTGAGAAGCATCAGAGGCGAATTAACAAACAATTTAGCAAAACTGGGTGAACTAGATGAGCATATAAAAAGAGAAAAAGAAAAACTAGTTGAGGCTGATGACCACAACTTAGGGCCTGGTGTTAAAGAAAGAATAACACAAAGACTAAAAGATCTTGAACAAGAGAGATCAGCAAGACTAGAAGTGTTGTCTACTAACCGAGAACAATTAAGAACTCAAGTGAGCAGAATAAGAGAAACTATCCAAAGAATTTTATATGAAGACACAACGTTAGCAGAACGAATAAGAACACTGTTTAGAGAGCAAGGTGTCACATTAGCAAGTGTTATAACAGCCTTAGGATTTGCAATAAGTACACTGGTGTTGGCTATTACAGGCGGTGGTGGTGGGAGAGCAGTGCCGCCAGGCCCGCCAACTCCGTCATCAGATAAATCATGGGTAAAAAAACAACTCGATCACCTTGCAAACTTACTAAAAAAATTAGCCAGTAAGGCAATAGATTCTTTGCCTGGTATAATAGGGGGGATCGTTAGCTGGCTTTTGTCTACTGCAAGTAAAGTAGTTGGCTTTATGGCTGAGCACTTATGGACATTAGTTGTCTTAATAGTTGGGTTACTCTTTAGTAAGATAAAGACCAAGTAATCCTAGGGCAGTTAATCCAAAAGCAAGTGCTGTCTTTTCATATTCATGGTCATCACGCGCGTCTTCAATGGCCTTTGGGCTTTGGGCCACGGGGATTGGATGACTTATTCTTGGGGGGCCATCTTGTTTTTTTATTGTTTGTAATATTACTGGCTCAGAATTTATGTCGTTTTGTCCAACCTTCTGTTCATTTCCTGCAACAAGGATTTCATTATTATAGTTTATTATTGTTCCTATCTGAAGTCTGAGGTCAGAAGGCAGCATGTATAAACCAGTGCCGACAGCAAAGTCTACTTTCGATCTTGCAAATTGTAAAACATTTTGGTACCTTTTAATACTTGAAGGCAAATCAATTGCAGAATTAATGGCGTCCTCTAAATTTGCTAAATACTGTTTTTGTGCATCAAAGCCAGTAGAAGGATCAGTTATGTTAGATCTTGCCTGTGCTTGCGAACCTAGCAAACACCAAACATAAGTACGAATGGAGTCGTTTATTCGTTCTATTCCCGCTCTAGTTAGGCCCTTAGAAGTGTCTAAAATAAATGTTGTCCACGCTGTTTTATGCTCTTGCTCTATGGACCCGAGGTGAACAGTTGTGCCTGAAGAGAAAGATGTGTAAGGAGGATTCCAATCATAGTTATACTTTCTGTGCACGCCCCAAAAATAAAGGGTGCCTAAACCATGATTAAGATCCAACTTTTGTCTAAAGTCTGTCTTTGGGTCAATATCAAATTCGTTACAGATCCTTTCAAAAGCCTTGTAATCTATTCTGTTGCTGAATGGATTAAACGTTTTGTCATTTGGTAATGGCGCTTGCAGTTCAGATAAAATACGTCTGAAGGTGTAATAAAAATGAAATCTATACACTGACCTCACCAAAGGATCAGGATGATTTAAATGATCAGCATACGACACTCCGCACCCAGTTGATGCACAAAACACAACAAAGTTTAACTGGTTCTGATAAAACTGCATCGGATGACTGAACCACACTTTCGCGATGTAGTCTTTTTTAATAGGAGGGTTAAGATATCTGTTTAATGGAGTACTAACCTTTACTTGAAAGGCGTCAGACTGAGTCACAGAAATGTCGAGGGTATCAGTTGTTATATTTTTAAGATTGTAGTGCGGCCCAACAGAATATTTTGCATTAGTATATTTGAATGCACTCATTTTTAAATTGTTTTAAAAATGTTTGTAACAATAACAACTCAAGACAGTCCTTCGTTTTTAGAATATGCTATTGATAATGAATGCGGAACCCGAAGGGTTGCACTCCATGAAATATTCTACAAAGTCGTATGGTTTAATATAACTGAATCCAAAGAAAATAATAAGATTAAAAAATTTGACAAAAGAGGAAACTTAGTTAGCCAGTTAACCATACCTGATGGTTATTACGGGTTTTGCTCGCTAAAAGAAGCAATGAGTAACTTCGACATTACTCTCAAACTTAACAATGCAAATTTGAAAATAATGTTAGCATTCAAACCTGAAGAAGAAGTAGGTTACTATTTTGATGGAGAGCTAGCTAAAATGTTAGGCTTTGCAACTGACAATCGAGGCATTCATAGTTTTAGAGTTACATCAGACAAAACTACTTATGAGGGAGAATATCCGCTCGATCTTGCATTACATTCATTACTCTATGTTCATTTGGACGAGCTGAGCACTGATGAAAACTTATATGATGGAAGGCCCTCAACTGTTTTAAGAGCTCTTCCATCAGGGAAAGCTGCATATTGCGATTATGAAATTATACAATTCCCTAATTTACAGTTTAAAAGATTAGCTTGTGGGAGGGTCAGATCATTTAATATAAAGATCACAGATAAAACAGGAAAAGTCGTAAAATGTGATAACCTGCACATTGTTTTAGAAATAAAATAATACGTTGTTTTAAAAAATGTCACGTGGACCAGAAGAATCGGGAGTTACATTAGCGCCTGAGAGGTGTGTAACTTTAGAATTAAAAGACCTTGCAGACGTTGAGGACTTTGAACAAAACGGTGAGATAGGCACTTTATATGGTTTTGAGTACACTAAAGATGGTTATTATAAGCGCAAAGAGGTTGACGACAACAAAAGGTTTCCTAAACTAGAACAACTACGCAATGTAGAAGCAAATAATGCGGGTCAGTATGAATATAAAATAGTTCGAAAAACTGACAACAAATGGCACTTAGAACCATATTTAGAATGGGACATAAAATTTGAATTCTTAAGCCCATTTACATTTTTTGACCGTCAAAAAAGTTTCAGAAAAGCATTAAACTCTGGCCCTTTACATGTAAGTCTTATGCCAGAGGACAACAGTCGGAAAGAGATCGAAATAAAGCCGTTTGGGGACAAACAGTACATCCTCCACAGAAGAGAATCGGTTTTAAAGAAAGCTTCTACAAAATTACAGTTCATTCCACGCACAAAATTAGGAGACACGTTCACAATGATATTTAAAATTTCTGTCTTAAAAGATGAGGCAAGAAATGGAGCTCTGGGCGTCGGTGACAATCTTATGAAAGGAATTCTTATTAGCTGGCAAAACTTAGACGTTGACAAACTTAAAGTTACTGTCGTCGTTCTTTACAATGGCGAGGATATTAAGGTCATAACAACAAGCAACAAAATTGATATTAGTCTAAATAGAAACGATCTTACAGAACTCAACTGGATTAATCTTACACATTTGGGCCTTATAGGGTTTTATTATACTGAACAAGTTTTGACAGAGAGTATGATAACAACACTAACTGGTGTAAATTAAATTCTGTTATAAAACTATGGTGTCAATGCCGATGTTAAACTTTATGACAAAAACCCCTCATTGTTCATTGATTTGTGGACAGACTGGCTGTGGAAAAACAATATTTGTCCTCGACCTATTACAAACAGTTTATCGTTATAATTTTGATCATATAGTAATTTTCTGTCCAACATTAAAGTGGAACAAAGCATATCACGACAGAAGGTTTATATGGACAGATGATGAAATCTATTTAGTTGATCCTAGCAATAAACTGAGTGAGTGTTTAGAACACTTTTATAGACAGTTTGAAGGAACTCGGACATTATTTATTATAGATGATTGTTCAGCAGAAAAGGATATAGTCAAAAAAAGAAACGCTTTGTCAAAACTGGCTTTCAGTGGAAGACATGCTAGGATAAGTGTGTGGATTTTATGTCAAAAATATAACTCAGTTTTAAAAGACTTTAGAGAGCAATTAAAGACTGTAGTTTTATTCCACATGAAAGACAGAGACGCATTTGATGAATGTATGCGTGAAAATGATGTTATTGAAAACGATCAAGAAAAACAAAGGATTAAGCAAAAACTTAAGTCTCAAAAGTTTAGTAAATTAGTATTAAAAACAGATAATCCTACACATTATGTATGTTTGTAAAGTGTTTACTATTAGAGAACTAGTAAACAGGCATTCTGGGTAACCCGCCGGAGCAACAGCGAAACCGGCTTTAGCCGGTTGGAGCTGGCGGAGGTGGGTGAGCCAGAATGCCTGTTTACTAGTTCTCTCCTTGTTATTGCCATTGGTTGTAGACTCCATTCTCAGCCATGTCCATCTCTTTCTGTCCTAACCGACCACCCTTACCCACTGTCGTACTTTGTGAGATCAGAGTCTTTCCTGCCCTGTCCATCTTTCTGTCCTAAATGACCACCCCTACCCACTGTCATACTTTGTGAGATCAGAGTCTTTCCTGCCATGTCCATCTTTCTGTCCTAACCGACCACCCCTACCCACTGTCATACTTTGTGAGATCATAGTCTCTTTCCTGCCCTGTCCATCTTTCTGTCCTAAATGACCACAGTGGACTTTCTGAGGTCATGGACTCCATTCACTGTGGTGTCCATTTCTTTCTTTCCTAACCAACCACTCCTGTCCACTGAATACTTTGTGGAGAGAGAGAGAGAGAGATTGTGTGTGGGTTTGGGCGTCATGTCCGTGGTGAAAGTGCTGATCTTTATTAAGAATGAATGTAGAGCAACTCCAGTTCCTGCTGTTGTATTCAAACCTCTCTTTATTCCATCTATTTTTATTTCCATTTCATTCCAACATATTCCGTTTGACAACCTTCAAACCATCCACTCCCTTTCTCATCTCTTGAATATCGTCTCATTCTTGGGCTTCTCCATATGCATACTGTTCTGTTCACCTCCCTGACTTTCTATACTTCTCTTTTGCTGACAGCCCCAGTTCTCTGTGCTATTTCCCTTATCAAGAGTTTGCTTATTTCCTGATCTTTGTCTTCCAGAGGTCATCCTTTGCACTGCCTTCTAGGTCAGGTGTAACAATCTGCTCTGCTGCCTACCCAGTTCCACCTCCACACACAGGCACTCTTCAGACTTAAAGCATCTAGTTTGTATTATTACCTCCAGTGCCCGAACTATCATAGCTTTGATTTGACCGACCATTCCCACAGCTGTTCCAGCACATTCTGTTCAAAACCATTTGCATTCCAGTACCTCTCTCAGTCCTGATTGTGCCACTTCTCTGCTCTGTATCCTTTGCTTGTTATCTTGCTGCTATTTTTACCTAAATTTTTTTTTTTTTTTTTTTTTTTTTGCATTTCAGTGTACCTTCCATCAATCCCTGTATGTACGTTTTAAATAGAACTCCAGAAACTGGCACTTTTCCACAGATGTTCTGTTGTCCAAGTTATTTCATCCCATTCTCTTTCACTTCCATCTCTGTTAACCAATTTTTTTTTCCTGTGTCCCATTGTCTGATGAAAAGGTGCTGTGCGGGCTGGGCTGCAGGGATAACACTGGATCTTGTATGTGTACATCCACTGGTATCTGTTTCTGAGAGGACAAGACAAGAGTACTGTATGTGTACATCCGCTGGTATCTGTTTCTGAGAGGACAAGACTAGAGTACTGTATGTGTACATCCGCTGGTATCTGTTTCTGAGAGCACAAGAGTACTGTATGTGTACATCCACTGGTACCTGTTTCTGAGAGGACAAGACAAGAGTACTGTATGTGTACACCCGCTGGTACCTGTTTCTGAGAGGACAAGACGAGAACACTGCATGTGTACATCCACTGGTATCTGTTTCTGAGAGGACAAGACAAGAATACTGCCTGGTGGGAAACTCCCACCCTTGATTTTCTGTCTTCAATCATGTTTTGTACATATATATATATTTTTTTTTTTCCCCCCCTAGGGAAGAAAAAAAAAAGGGGGGGTGGGGGGGTCTATTTGATGTAGGGAAAGGAAGATAGCTGTAACTTATGTCCAAGGTGAACAAAGGCAGGTATGGTAGTGTGCATGTTGGTGGAGGATATACATGCTAGTTTTGGATGTTGGAGCTGTTTGTGATGGAAGTGTCACACCCCCCACCCCTCTGTCTAAGGCTGTGTGCATATTTGACCCGGACAGGTTGGACTGGGTGCACTATGCATGACTGGCAAAATCATCAACCTGATTTTTCCAGCTTACTGCCAGAGTCGTGCATAGTGCACCCGGCTGAACCCGTCCATGTCCACAATGCACATAGCCTAACGCCCCCAAATCCCCCAGCGCCTCTAAATGCATTTGAAATTCAACTGATTATGTTGTAATGTACATATGTTCATGAGGGCAGGATGTAGAAAAAGTTCGACAACACCAGCACGTCCTTGATGAACCGCTTTATTTCTGTGTGTACATTATGAAAAAGGCAGCCATGAAACTTATATTGATGGAGAATATATAAAATCAACATATTACAGCTGTGTGGATAATTGTTGGTTTGAATGTATGAGAAGA
This sequence comes from Conus canariensis, assembly GCA_033310375.1. Taxonomy (NCBI): domain Eukaryota; kingdom Metazoa; phylum Mollusca; class Gastropoda; order Neogastropoda; family Conidae; genus Conus; species Conus canariensis. Next base: position 71,118 of record JAMYXO010000135.1, read on the forward strand.
AATAGGAATGCAGACTGGCTATCGCATGGTAAAATGAACGTCCATCTTGAAGTTCGACATTGAGACTGTCCGCCGCTTCAGAGTGTCCGCTTCATGGTAAAATGAATTTGGGGGCCAGAATAGCCTATCTCCAAGTCTGGAGATCAGACTTTCCACCCCATGGTATAAGAAAATGTTCCAGCAACAAAACAAATAGGAATGCAACCCACAAAGATACACAATGCATTCCAGTATCCATCAATTGCATTGATGGTCGAAGCCTGCTTACTGTAAACACTACACATCAACTGGTGCATAGTGTTACCCACAAATCATGGATTTAAAAAAATCTAATTCAATCCAGTGTCCATGGTACCAAACATAGATGACATCCTGTCTCGCATGTAATATGCTTCCAAAAATTGTTAGGGCTACAGAATTAAATGAAAGAAGATTCCCCCAGCCATCTTTGAAGATGAAAAAATTCAAGGGAGCCACGGAGAGGATGGAGATAGAGGGCGGGGAGGAAGCCTTCAACCGAGGGTAGGTACAAATATTTCAACCCCCACAACAATCCATCCCATCCGTCCCATTTCGATTATAATGGAAATTTCACTTCAACTCTACTATAAACTCCACGTTTAAAAAAAGAAAATTCACATTTGGTATTTTTCTGAAATTTTCACTTTGCTTCTCTGTTTACCCTGAACGAAAGACCCCCCACCATGTGTACAACAGAGAATGGGACTGCAGTCAGGGTGGGCCAACGTACCCCCCACACCACACCACCACTGTAAACAAACTGAAAAACCTAAGTGGATAACCCCCACACACCACCACTCTAAACAAACAGAACAAAAAATAGACCCCGTTTCCAATGAATGCATCTGTGATTGGAACAATCACCCAGTAATACTCAAAGTATATACTGCATTGCTAAGCTCGCAATATTCTTGGGAATCCTCATCCACAGGAACACTGTAACATGCGTCCTTTAAATCAAGGGAGGCAAACCCACAGTTCTTTGTCACTAGGCCCAAAGCGTTTTTCAAGGTTTCTATCTTAAAGTGATGATATTCTACATCCTGTGGAGATTTTTCAGATTTAGTATCATCTTGAGCTTATTTTTCTTAGGCCTAAACAAAAATATCTGAAATAATGATGTTTGTGTGACTAGATTCTACAATTGCCCCTTTATCAATCAATTTTGTTATTTCTTCATCAATACTGCTACTTTGCTCTGTGGAAAACTGCATTTCTCTTGCTGGTTTATCTTGCACTGGTACCTCAGAAAACTCCATGCATGCACCCTGCACAAGCTTTGATTTTTGTCTTTTGTTATTTCCTGCCACTGGTCCACGTGCTCTCTGATTTGTCCTGCTTTAAAGCTGCAAGCAGCATTTTTTCATTCCCTCTCTATAACCGCCAGCTGACTCACAGTCACGCAGCAGGCACTGCGCGTGGTTACTTGCGGTAGCCCCGCCCTGACCCTCGCTGGCTGCAGGGGTGGCGCATGGTTCCCCGGAACGTGAGGAATCCCTTGCTCTGGCCTAAAAAAATGGTTGGTTTATGTGTTTCTGCAGTATGGGTGATACCCATTCCCTTGATCTTGCTTGGCTCTATTTTGGGAGTTCCTGAAGGCTTCTTCGGCCATTTTGATGGTTATTTCCCATGTCTTCACCGAACAGTTTACCAGAAGCTGGTGTTTTCCCACTGTAGATGGACTGAATATCTTTGGGCAGAGAGGATTGGAGTTGAAACCTCTTGCGTATCGTGAGTTCCTGCTGTACGAAGCCCAGTAATGCAATAATGTCTCCATTAGCATGTAGTGTGTCGTTCATCGCCTGAATGACCTCTTCACCTTTCACATCACCAAGCCCCTTCCCTGCCACGCCTGTGGTGAACTTGTGCACCCTGTCAGACAGTGAAATGATGGTGACCCCTGCTTTGGACAGGATCACTTGCACATTGTACAGTCTGCCGTCCATTTTCCTAGCATTTGTGGTTGTCTATTTGTCTCTGATTTCATCACTTAGTTGAGGGGCTTGAACTTCCTGACAGTTCTCTTGGATTTGGTATTTTCCACACTTTTCCACGAAACTCCTCTCCCACAACCTGACAGTGATTTTCTCTTCTACATCCAACTCTCTCACCAAGTCATCAAGTACTCCTGCGCATTCCCTCTGGTAAACTGGCAGGGTGACTGTGAAGTCCATTTCACTCTCCCAGCTTTGCTCTTCAGCACTATGTGAAATGTTTGTGGCACCCTTTTATCACACTGTGGGTCCCTGACCCCAGCTTCACCATCACCCGCGGCATGGCTGCTGTGTGTGCTAGCCTCTTCTCAACATGTGCTGACCCCAGCTTCACCATCACCCGCGGCATGGCTGCTGTGTGTGCTAGCCTCTTCTCAACATGTGCTGGGGCTGGAAGCGCAACTGTCATTGTTTATAAAGTTTTCGTCCACCCCAGTTTGCCTTTCCCTTTCTTCCAATTGAAGGAGCCTGGAGCTTATGTCTTTCATCATGGAAAACACATCTGACATGGAGGTTCTTAAAAAAAAAAAAACATGGAGGTTCTGTTCTGTCGCTACCATCATATTCTTTACCACCCAAATCGTCTGCTATTTTCGACACTAAAAGTGTGCCCCAAAACCTCCCTTCTTTTAACAAAGCAAAGAAATAAAAAGGTCAGGTCCTACCTTATATTTCCACTTGGAAAAAACAAATACTATAAACACACGCAAACTGTCTTCATTTGGCGCAACTGTCCTGCGCAGTTCGAGGTTGAGTATACCCGTTAGATTTCATCCTTCCCATAGTTTATACCCTCCTTCTCCTCTGTTCCTCCTGTCCTCCCCCTCCCCCTTCTTCCTCTTCCTCCCACTCACTCATTATTCTTAGTATTAATACCATTATCATCATTACTATCATTGCTATCATTTTTCTTACCTTTACGTTTATTATTACATACTATTACTACTGCTACTACTGTTAATATTATTATCATTGCTACTATTACTATTACCATTTTCATTCTTATTATTGATGTTACCATCATTACCATTATCATCATCATCACCACTAACACTGTCGTCGCTAAACCATGCTGTTCAACAATCTTCTAACCTTTCTTTCTCCCCTTCTGTGTGTATAGCCACTATTAATACTACAGCTACTATCGTCATATTATCACCAATAGTGGCAATAATCCTCTCTCTATCATTTTGTTTGAAATCATCATCATTACTATCATTGCTATCAGTATCATTCTTATCATCATTACTATTTAAACTCGCATTGTTCCTTCCCAACGACATCGTTTTCATTCAACGCCCATCTTGCGCCGAATTTGGGATGATACGTGATTGCTCGTTCGTTTTCATGTCCTGAATGTTGTTTATCTTGCCTGAAACCTACCAGGTCGAAATGCGTCGTGTTTTGCCTTGTAATTTGTTTGTCCATGTT
>JAMYXO010001366.1:0-30557 GCA_033310375.1 Conus canariensis
TAAATTAAATTTTTTTTTTTTTTTTTGTTTTTAAAAATTTTGGCGACGAGCTATTAAAGTGTGAGGAGGGCGGGGACCTCGCCCAAAAAAAAAATTTTAAATACCGGGGCCTGCGTGGGGAAAAAACCCCGGCAGTTTTGGGGGCTTTGAACAAGTTTTGAACAGTTCAGCAATTGTCTACATCAAAAACGTTGAAAGTATTCCCGCTAGGTACAAACACAGGGGGGAAAAAAAGGGGGTTTTAAAAAGGGGTTGGGGGCAACAATAATTAGTTTATATGCTAATTTTAGTAGGCAAGAAAAGCGCCGATTGATTCAAAAAAATTTTTTAAAATATGACTTAACACAACCCCCGGGGTTTTTAAACCAAAAAGGCCCCTGGGAATCTCTTCCCCTGTGACATTTTTTAAAAAATTTGGGGGACTTGTTATCCCCCAATTCTTTGGGGAAAATTAATTTTATTTTTAAAAATTTTTAAATTTTTTAAAAAAAATTTTTAAATTTTTTAATCAAAAAAAAAAAAAAATGAGGCCCCCCGGGAGAAGAAAACTCCACAGGAGCAGAATGCCCCACAAGGGATTTACAGGCGACCCCCCCCAAAAAGGGAAATCCACAACGGGGGTGCCCCGCAGGTGAGTATGTTACTAAAGCTAAAAATTCTGGCGTTTTGGGGGCCCCGGCCGTAAACACTAAAAGGAACAGACTCAAAACCCCCCAAAACCAAGCAGCAAAAAAAAATTTTTAGATAGTAATCCCAACAACAAAAACCACACCCCCCCCCCAAAACCAACAACAACACAATCAAACTATAAGAGGGAAAATTTTTAATTTTCTGGGGGAAAATTTTTTTTTGGGGGGGGGTTTTTTGGGATACAAGCGCCTAAAGCCATACTTACAAAAAAAAGTCCCCAAATCCCCAAAAAAACCCCGAAAAAAAACCCCCTCTGAAAAAAAAATTTTCAACCCCCTGTTTAAACCCCCCTTTTTAATAAATTATTTTTTTTTAAAAGTTTTGGGTTTTAAAATTTTGGCTAAGTACAAAAAAAAATACTGGTTTAAGTCAGTTTAAAAAACAATTTAAAAATGAAGTTTTAAGGGCAAGTTAAGGGGGAAGTCAGGGTTTTAAAAAATAGTTAAGATTTTAAAAATTTAAAAAAATAAGTTAAGATCTTAAGTTAAGTCCCAAAAAATTTTTAAAATTTTTAAATTAAGATTTTTTTTAAGGGGTCTTAATTTTTAAATCGGAAAAATCATTCCCCGGGGGGGCCCATGGGTTTAAAAGAAAAACTCGGGTAAGGGAAGTTCGCTTGTTTTTTTTAAAAAACTAGTGACTTCAAAATTTAAAAGCAGTTGTGTTTATTTTGAAGGTAAGCGCAGATTAACATTTGTGTGTAAAATACTTCGCGTTAAAAAAGGGGGGCCTGCTTTTATTGTTTTGACTTATTTCTTTTTTTACAACTTTTTTTATCTAACCCTTAGCTTTTTTTTTTACAGAAGTCGGGTAGCAAGGGCCCCAACATTTTTTTCCGCAGGCCAACAAAAATTTCCCTTTTATAACCGCCCCAAAATTTTAAAAAATCCTTTATCTTTCCTTCACTTTCTTGTTCACGGTTAAAAAGTAAAGGCAATTTTGGGGGGAAATCCCAAGTGTCTACCCCCCTCAGCTCCTTTGGCCACTTCTATTTCCATGTCTTTGTAAAAGTTTTTATTTGGGGGTGTCCAAATAAAACATCGTGCTGTGTAAAGGAAAAATTTTATTCTGGGTACAGCGGCTTAAAGTAGTCGTATAAAAATTTTTAAGCAATTAACAGCTTAGACAGCTCTAGCACGGCGAATCCGAAAACACCGCTTGTCCAACTCACACTCAGTTTCTTCATCATAAATGCCAACCAGGGCGTCCCGCTAAATATTCTAAAGTCTTGATAGTTAGGTTTTATAGAGGTCAGCTAATGCTTGTTTGTTTGGTTTGTAACTAATCTTACCTCTTTACGTTGTGTACGATTCTCCCATGGTATGCCAAAACAACTTTGTTTACATCAACTTAAAGAAGTCTTTTTTCTGAACGTCAGGCCGCCGTCCCTAAGATCATGTTCTTCATGAGTAAGTCTCATGAAAGGCTCTTGTCAAAGGTAATGAATTCCTGTGAACAGCTGTCAGCTTTAACCCGTGTCTTAATAAAATTGTAACAGCCAGTAATGGCAGACATATTTATTTGTTAAAGAGGTTAGGCACGAGTTTAGCGTTCTGTGGACTCATCTATTAATATCTTTCTGCGGCTAAAGGGGAAATCATTATGAAGGTCATGCAACTCTGCGGGATAATCCTAAGTCTACCTCTAAGATTAGTCCCGATTGGATTAATCAGTGTAAGCTGTGAATAGATAGGCCTACCACCCGTCAACCTCATGACCCGTTTATCATTTTAAAGTTCCTTAATGGCAGTGCTGCTCATGGCCCACCCATAAAGATTGTTGGCGTCTAAGTAACATCAATAGTTGGATGGATTTATTGGATCATAAGCGTCTAAATACTTAGTTGTTGAGGCTCAGCGGTAAGGAATGACAGGCCAAGCTAATGCCTCCTCTCAGCCCGCCCTCAATCAACTGAAGTGTACCAGATCCATATAAGTCAATCTCGACGTTTGTATCATCCCAAGACAACCCCCTGGGGAGAGATTGGTACGTGACGATCCAGACCGTAGTGTTTTTCATGCAAGTGGATTCGGTAATTCTGAAAGACGTTCAGCTAATAAACAACACGTGCGGCCAATAAATAGTGATCGTGATAATCGCCCATCGTTTTTGCAGTGCAATTTCTGTCCAGGCTTTCTGTGCGTATTCATAGTCGGCATCAGAAATGTTCTTTCTTCTAAACGCTGTAAAAGTCTTCCGTTGCTGCACGCCGGCTCCGTCAAACGTGAGTCCCCACGAGTCCATGTTATTCATAAGGAAGACGCCTTTTACGAACTAAAGCCGGGTCGAAATATAGGTTAGTGATTGGATAGTCTTGTAAAGATCCGCCAATTTATCTAAACTCCCCAACAATCTGGTCAGAGTCATAAAAGGATAAACAGTCAATAGTAAAAACATGTACTTTTCTGATGACTGTGTAATACCAGCCAAATCCTCTTACATTCAGGAAGGCCTGCTTGCGTAATAAAGAGAATCGTAGCCCCGTAAGTTATAAAAGAAGATTGGCTAGTTTCCATGACTTGGGATCAACCTAAGTTATGAAAATGGCAGCTATATATGCGCTGCCCCCTCTGAATTTTGCCAGTAATGTGATCATGGCCTTACAGCATCGCCTGATAATTCCTCTGTTCATATCCAGCCAGTGGGTACTGATTTATAACGTTCTTCTCATCTCGGGAGTCATCTTAATGTCTGAAAGGTTCAGCCGATTAGAGAATTGATTGCGAAGGATGTTTCATCTGCTCCAAAAATCGAACCGCTGCGTTGGGGCCTCTGTAAATCTCCCGGCTGTGTGTGTCCGCCATCTGACCTAACAACGACAAATGCATAAGACAGATCTGATGACGAGAACAATAAGTTTGTTTGTTTTGTTGTGTCCCGATCTGATGGCCGTAGTAACTGTGGGCAAGATTGCTCTCAAAGTTCAAGCATAGGACTACGTAATGGGGGCTCATTTGCATTTTTCGTACATTCTTAAAACCTGACTTTTGACCCGGGCGGGGGGCGCAATAATTTTCGATTTACAGTCTTCAAACTTTACAAGGTTTCTTATGTTTGTCACTGCCTGTTAAAGATGGAATTCTACCCAAACATCGTCTACAAAGCCCCTGTTTAGCAGGATCCTATGTGGTATACGCCAGAAGTTCTGCTCATTGTTCTAAATTAATACATATGGCTCTTGGAACCGTCCTGCAAACAGAATCAAGTCCTACATGATTGTTCAAGTGTTTCGCCCAAAGGGGGAGTCATTGGAGAATTCTTAGAGGCCTAGATTTGTCACTACAGACCATGTGTATTACTTTACGGTCAATCGAGTTTGTTTTGCTCTTCAAACTGGTCCGACTACTTTCTATGCTCACTGGAAAGGTTATGTTATTAGTTTAAGCTCATTTAATACTGCCTGTAATTGAAACAACTGTCTGGGTGCTTTTTTAACAGGTGAAAATAGCGCCAAAACACACCACATGAAACAATAAGTTGTCTGAAATTATGTATATTAAAGACTGCTCGTTTAAAACTAACTCTCTCGGGAGAAGGATGTAAGAATTGCCGACTATATCATAAACTTTGTTTTGTCTTAATTTGATTCGAGGACTGTTCCCTTCAGACCAACCGGAGCGCGCATTTTAATGCTTCATCAATCGCATGGTAAACTGAGTAAGCATTAATCAGCCCCGTCCAGTGTAAGTTTGCTGATAGCTGATTACTTTTTTTCTGTCTAGTTTGAAACCCAGACATGCATACTACTAACATCGGGGGTTATATATTCAATCTGAACAACCAACATGACTTTTACTGGGCGGGTTAAATTTGAAGAAACTCTGAATTTAAGAAATGGCAATGTGGTTACACTTTTTCTGAACGATTGTAGGGTTAATAATGTCCATGACTATGACCGTGTCCATGTCTAATTACAATGACGTATCGCTTAATTGTTCAAATTACCGTCAAATATCTCCTCCCACGTAAATAGTTTTTTCTAATCTCGATTTACTTGTGGGGTTCATTTTTTAACCCACAAAATTTACGTAAAATATAAAAAAAATATAATGTAATAAACGCCTTTTATTCTTCACACCAAGCGTTTGCAATACTTCAAGACACCCTAATCTACAAGAAACGCCTGCCAATTACTTTAGCTTAATTTTTGAATCCACTACAGCCAATGTTTAACTCTTTGATTGCTTTGTCAATAGTTCACTATGATTTTTGATTAAAATGTTAACATCTATTCTCAACCCGCAGATTTACAAAATCAATGTTTAACACTTCAACGTTATCGTCCAAATAGTTTTCATTACAATTTTCTACTACATCAATTAGATCATGATTCGCTGTGTTTGGCCTCCATTTTTAAATTCTAAAAAAATAAATAAATAAAAAATAAAACCATGAGTATAAAACGTTGGTTAATTATGCAGTGCCTATTGTTGGTGTTATAGTTTAATTCAACCCTAGCTAAATGTTGGTTATAAGAATAAAACCAGCCCAACATAGAAAGAATAGAAGATTCGCCGAAACTAGTTACAACCTTATTTTTAGCTCTGGCCACAAAAGATAATCTGATTAAAAGCACATAGACTGTCCTTTCATAATATGATTTTTTTAATTATTTTTTTAGTTAATAAAAAAATATGAGCACTGCAAAGATCATCAATACGATTTACCACTCTGCTGTAATCGGCGCCTTAGTATAGGATATAGCAATGTTAGGCCAAAAACATGTTATCAAATGAGGCCGGCCGATCTAGAAGGTTAACATTGAGGAGTGTATTGTTAAGGTTAATAGCTGTAAATAACGGGTTGATTGCCTCAAAAGACTATCTTGGTTACACAGGGGGGGGATTATCCCAGAAAACATCAATGCAACTAGAAAATTAATGCATTTAGCAGATTGAATTATAAAAAAAAAAAAAAAAGATTCATTCTAAAAAATATTGAATTTAATTAAAAAAAAGATTCATTCATTTATAAAAAAAGAAGTCTGGAATAGTCTGATGGTGGGAGGAGGCTATTGTTAATGCAATGCTTTCTCCGGCAGTAAATTAAAAGTTTAGTAAATTGGCGGTCTGATGAAAGAGAGAAAGAACCCATAACAAGGCAATGGAAGATTTAGCTAAGGCAAGAGACGCTTACACGGAAAAGGAGGAAGCTCAATTAGACTTTATATAAAAACTTAAGAGAACAGGACATGCAGAGCACAAATTTACAGACGTTGATGATGCAATGACTGAATTAACTTAGTGACAGGAAAGAATTTCACTCTCTATCAAAATAACAATCGGAACAGCCAGAACTGTCTAACTTTAATGACCCATCTGAGGATCAAACATGGTAAAATAGGCGTTATTATGGGGAGGTGCTATGGGGCAATCTTTCTTCTTGCATATTCAATCTAAAAACAATAGTAAAAATGTAATAAAAACAGTCCTCTTATGGACTATACGAAGTACAAAATATATTATTCTCCTGAGGTATTGAAAGAAAGCCCGCTATTGATAAACTGAGTAAAGCTGCTAGGGAGTCTGAATCAGAACGAAAGACTGGCTTCAAAACAAGCGAATCTGGCAAATATATCTGCCTGCCCCAAAAAGACTAATAAGGCCTCGATTTTTGTTACATCAGTTCCTAATGACACCCACCAGATGGACTTGTTTGTATCTTCCGCATGACAAATTAGAAGAAAAAAAGTTTAAGTATGCTCTTCAGTTTTGTTGACATGCTTCAAGGTATAAAGATGCTGGAGCCTTTACGATAAAAGCTCAACTGCTGTGGCTTGGCGTTACCACAAAATACATCGAGGTCCCATTAAAAGTAGCCTAGGTTGATCCAGGTAGAGAAGGAAAGAGTATTAAAGGAGCCGTAAACCAGTTGTTTTTAAGACAACGGGTACAGTTAAGAGAGGATCCCAGGGCAACCAAGCGCTCACCAAGCTCTAGTAGAAATCTTTAATAAGAATCCTAGCTGAGCGTCTGTTAACTATCTATCAATACCACAGAGAATCTTATGGACAGGACGCGCAACACGAATGGGTTAGGAGATTGCCAGCATCTTACCGCATGAACAATGACGAATTATAAAGCAACGGGTCTTAAGCCAGTGAACGCGATCAAAATTAAAAAAATTACATTACAGAAGACATCCAAGGTAATCAAAAACTCTTGGCCTTTTGACTAAAAGTAAGATACTTGTATGCGCCTGGAGAAAGCAGAGGCCGATGTTAGAATTAGAGCCACAGACCCCATATGGAAGCGTAGACTATATAAGGTGAAAGAATTATGAAAAACAGCCCCTCCCGTGTAGTATTTAAGAGAGACTCTTTCTTCTGCGTCTAAAAAGCCGCCCCTAAAAGATCGTTTGTTCGCGAAGAGTTGCAAGTGTTGTCCCAACCAAACAACGGTGCCGATAAGTTAAAAAAAAAAAAAACGTATTTATTTTGTTGTTAAACTTATGATTTATTTCTTTATTTATTTTTTGTTTGTTAAACTTATGATTTAAATTATTTATTTTAGTTCAACACATATTTTTAGACTATATTTGGATTTAACTGATTGTTTGCTTGCTTTTCAATGTTCTGTTTGATTGTCTCCGGTCTACCTGTTGCGAAGTAAAAGTCTTTCTCCACTCCTTTTGAAGTTAGTTTTTGTTCGCCTGTATTCCTCACCAATCACCAGCACATAAGATGCTCAAATTCGTGTCAGCAGTAATGTTTTCGTCCTGCTATGCTTTGCTTAATCACAGTCTTAATGAACAAAGTTGTGCTGATGCAAGGGCCACAATGGCAGTGTGCTTTGGGTCGTTTTAGGCGTTAATTTTTTTAAAAACAAGCACTCACAATCATAGACCATACACCTAAACCCAAACCAATGCTCCCTACTGCTAAAGAGGCTGCGCTACCGCCCCAGTAGCAAAAAGAGCAACGCGGAACCAGCACTTTACGCTCGCTAACATGCTGATGAGGCCGTGATATATTAGAAGAGTATTTTAAAACCAAGCATATTTCCTTTTCTAGTAACCCTAATACTTAGTCAATCACTTTCCTATTGCTGCTTGAAGTCAGGTTATTTTGCTCTATACCTAAACATTTTGAGCTGATACATCCATTTTTAATTTAAGATTAAATTTTTTAATTTAAATTAATCTGTACATATTTTCTTAATAACGCCTTCTGGCCACACTTCATCAACAGATAAAACGCAATAAAATCAACATACTTAAATAAAAATAAAATCAAGCACAGGTTTATTTGTCTTTGTCAACCATCACAGTGACTTTTGGTCAGAAGATACAGAAGTAATTAGTAAAGCAATAACAAGCCTGAGAAGGCCCGTCCAAGGTTTCAGACTTTATATTGTACTCCTCTGATTAACGTAATGCTCTGGCAAACTAGGAATCAGACTCCCTTGGAGTAAAAATAAGCGAAAAAAGCATCGTCAATTTTTCAGGCATGTTCTAGTTTTTGGGTTAAACTCGATGCCGACGAGACGGTGTCACCCCCCACTTCAGCTAAGGACTTCTTTCTCCGCAGCTTATAACAGAGCCCTGCCAGGTAATTTCAATCTGCTTTATCGTTGTAATCCTGAGGACAAGCCTAGCAAGAAGCGTCCTTCATTCAAAGCTTTTCTAAAATTGTATTTCTTATCAAAGTATACAATGGGCTTCGTAGTTTCAACTTTAAATCCCAGTTAATGTCAGAACAACGCCCAGGCATTCTCTCGTTTATGAAGTTTGTATTCGTGTATTGCCAAAATCTCGTTTTGCCCTTATTTTCTTACCTCTTCCAGGGTAGGATATTGCTGCCGTTTATTATCTTCATTTCTATCGTTTGTAAACGGAAAACCATCGACGGTGTATTTTCAAATACCATAAACATTTCCTGGCACTCCTATCAGATCAAGTCATTGTTATCTGCTAGATCTTTATCTCTCTGCAACGCATTTAGGAGCTAACCTCTGCTTTTGATTCAGGTCCTCGAGCATTCTTTTTAATATAAAACAATTTATTATAAAACAAATTGTTAAAAACAATCATAATGAAGGCAATCTATAATGACAATCTATAATGAGCAATCTATAATGAGCAATTTATTATAAACAATCTATAATAATTGTGGGGGGGGGCAATCGATAATAAGCAAACGTAGTGAACAGGCGGGTCCGTCCGTAAGCATAGTTTAAGGCGTGCTTAGATTTTTCATAGCTGCTCTTTAATTTTTTTTAGGTTCATCCCTGGTCCCTGATTATATAGTTATCACTAAACATTCTATCAAAACTGTCCCGTCCTTAGTATAGAATAAGAATGACTGAATTTAACTTGCGATCTAAAGTCTTAAGACAGCATTGTATTATTGAGTTAAGGATCCACACAGAAACTAATGCGTGTCTTCCGCTAAAGGCTAGCTTAGACAGAGTCTTCTTTTTTTATCAAGGTCTTTGGGTTCGGGGCTGAACAGTCAGCCCCCCCGGGGGGGGGGGGGGGGGCTGTATAAACACGTTTCGGTTCCCCTCAAATCGGCCCTATATAATGTTCTAATACAGTCCGCTTGGCTTGTCAGTAGGATTCAACTATGTATATTTCGCGTCTGTCCAAACAAACTGCCTTTCTTTTAAGACTTGTTGTGCGTAATGGTTTGCAGAAAAGAACAATGTCTCGATAATGAAATCTGTAGACTGTATTGGAAGCAAATCAAGCACAAGACAGTTTTCCCACATCCCAGTAATCCTACACAAATAAAGCGAACAGTGGCGGTCTTTGGGTAAAAAGTTCAAACTATCCATCTGTTTTTAATAGGCAATTTTCATTCAGTCTATTTTCTTCAATTTCAGCTGGCGTCATAAACACACAAACGTCATTTGTATCTGGCCATTCTCCTCCTCTTCCTTATATAATCTTGTAATGAGTATGCACAGACCCTTCCCCTTCTTCCACCACTCCCCGTGCATTCTGTTGCATACGTGGATCTAAAATCCATGCCATAGTCCCAGATTTGTCCCTGTTAGATAATCTTCAAGTCTTACATCTGAAGGTGAAGTTTTTTACACACATGATCTGGCTGTGGGGCTTGTCTGTCCTGCCTCCAGCAAACAATTTTCTTATTACATCAAAGTGTTGGTCAGGTAAAAGTCCGGCTGAATACCGCTGTAAAAGGCTTACCCATCTACTGTTCAAACAACAGCTCAATTTTTGGGTTGTAAAACACCTCAATTCTCTCTGAAAAGAGCTGAGGGTTCAGATAAATAGCAAGAGGTAACCCCCTTATAGGGACCTTAAAGAATTGGCTTATAGCTCTTTCCAGACGAGTGTCTTGCTGTTTTTAATCGCTAAACCTGTGGTGTAAAACTCTTTCAAGTAAAGCAACCGCCCCTACTTTATACTGGTTTAAGAATATTCCAGCAAGTTCAGCGTTTAGTAACAACGTCAAAATTAAGAAGATTGTTGCTGACAGTGGTAAACTAGCTGTTGGGGGTGTCATCTGATAGAATAACAGACTCCCAAGTCCACTGAATGTCAGTTCGTAAGTAAGTTTGGCTCTTAGGCACCTTGGTCATATGGCTGATGGTTTTTTTAAACAGATCAATATCTATAGGGATCAAAATCCTGTTCTTAAATGCTCGCGTCTAAATTGCCTGGTCTCCCTCGTCTCCTTTGCATCTGCAGCATTAAGCCTGTCTTAATGCCGTTTGGGCTCTGAATTCCCTGAAAGAGTTTGTCTTTTTTCTTTCTGTTCTAAGCAGGCCACAGAATCAGAATAGAGATAAAAATGTCTGCGCTACTACAGTGAGAAGACTTCTCTACCCTCCAGTTTAAATTATCATTATTTATTAATGATGGCCCTGCCCAGGTTAGCAACGACCAGTGGCATTAGGATCCGCCGACTCAATATACTATTTGAAGACAGCCTGCAGTGTCCCGGCAATATAACATCGTCAGGCCCGAGGTCACTAATCTTACTGTTCACATTCATTTAGGCTCAATTGTTGATGATTATTTACAACCCGCACAGTCTGTCTTATGCCTTTTAATGCCATGGGGTTCAGTCCGCTTTTCTGAATGGATCAAGTCGCAGCGTATGGATTTCATTTTTTATAAAACCAAAAAATAAATATATAAATACTGGACTGGTGAAGATTTTGACGCGATTAGTCCTATGAAGAAGAAGATGAAATAGAACCAGGTCGTTCAATACAAGATAACTTGAGGCAGGCAGAAGCACGTCCTTACTCCCTAGACAACCTCAAGATTGCTAGGTTCTATCACTCCTTAGTGCTCGTCAAGAACTTTTCGAGTAGGCTCTTCACTCCCTAGAACAGCGTCACGACCTATTGCAACGACGAATTGAATCATTCTATAAACGTAAAGAACGGAGCTGCCCAGAATACTTGATCTTAAACGATTTTGAAGAAGATGGCGGCCATTTGTTATTAGGACTAATAAAGAGGCCGCGTAAAGTAACTACACAGCCAGACGCGACCAGTTTTTAAGTCTAAGTACAATTAGACGAGACCCTCCCTGCTGCTATGCAGGAACGATATTAAAACATTACAAATCTAAGGTCTGATGCTGTTAGACTTTTACATAAAATGGGGCGGTTGATATGCCAGCACGATCTGAAATAGAAATCGCACTATTTCCCAGAGGTAGTCAAAAACAGATAAAGGTAAACACAGTAATTTTGAGCGAGTTTTATTGAATGAGGAGACAGTTTTAGGGGGGGTGGATGAACGAGTTTTATTGGGGGGCCAATTGGCGGTTTCGCCTAGCAAAGAGAAGGTGAGCTGAAGTCCTTAAGAAGAAACAGCTTATTAAAAACAATTGATGATCCTCCATTGTTCTACGAGTGAACTCAGGCATATTAGAACGCTCTGCGTGAACTCTTGAATATTAAGTCTGCTTTAAACAACTACGAATGAAGAACTCAAAAACAACTTGGCAAAAATTTCATGAGATAAAGAGAGATATAGACGAAGAAAAAAATAAGCTGGCTGATGCAGATGATAACAATTATAGAGCCGGAAGAAAAGGCTAGAATACAGGCGAAAATACAGGATTTAAAGAAAGAAAAGGCCAAACGTGTAGCAGCGTTTGTAATTAACAGAGATAAAATAGCAACCCAAATAAGCAGAATCAGAGAAACTATAAACTAAATGCTTTTATGAAAATACACGCTAGCAGAAAGAATAAGGACCTGTTCAGAGAGCAGGGGATGTACAATAGTGTAAGTAATATTAACGGCCGTGGATTGCTATCTCCTACACTGTTTAATAGGCATTAACCCGCAGTGGCGGCAACAGGGTCAGTAGCGCCTCCAACGCCTCAACCTTCGGTAAAAGTTGGATTAGTAAAACAATTGCACCCTCTGGCAAACTTTTAAAGAAGTTAGCTGCCAAAAGCGCTGGGTGCACAGCCTGGCATAATAAGGCGGTGTTGTTAGTTGGTTTTGTCTACAATAGGCAAAGTGTTGGTATGATGGCTGACCTATCTGTGACATTGGGGGTGCCTGCTTGCCGGTTTTAATTATTTTAAAATAAAAGTATGACCAGGTCCCAGTACAAGTTAAAAAAACACAACAAGAGGCCGTCTTTTCGCTAGGTGTCCTGTCGGGGTGAGGTACCTCAACAGGCGGTGGACTCTTTCTGGCTGTGGCTGCTTATAACGTGGGGGGTCGCATACTGCAGGTTCTGGGCTGATACATATTTCAAAAATGGCTGGAGCGGGCCTTGTGATTATAACTTGATTGTGTCCTAATTTTAATCGTCTCCGGCTAATGAGAATTCATTATTATAATTCGTAACATGCAATCTGCAGTCTAAGGTCAGAAGGCAGCCATGTATAAATCATGGCCCACAACAAAAGTCAACCTTTGACCGAGCATTGAAAGAACTTTTGTACCCTTTGTATGCTGAAGGCAAATCAACGGCAGAGTTAATAGCATCTTCTAAATTGGCTAGAAATTGTTTTTCTGGGCGTCATACCTGATAGATTGATCCACTAATGCTAGACTTGGGTCTGTGCTTGCGCTCCCTAATAGTGCACCAAACGTACGTCCGATGTGTCCCATTAAGTCTTTGCACTCCTGGCATTTGTTAGCCTTCACTTGATCTTAAGATAAATAGTAGCCCAAGCAAATGGGTTTTTATTGTTCTATTGATCCCAATCCAAACTTGGGAGTTTGACTTAAAAGAGTGTGGCCGGGCCAGTAGCAATATTGTATTCTCTACGCTGACCCCACAATACAATGTGCCCAACCCTGATGCGGTCTAACTTTTTGTCTAAAGTTATTGAAGGGTTAATGTTAAATTCCCGTTGCAGATTCTTTCAAATGCATTATTGACCCCATTGGGCTGAGAAATGGATTAAACGCGTTGACAATGGGGAGGCGTACTAGTAGTTCCAGTACTATGCGTCTATACTGATAATAACATGAAAGTTCTATACTGACCTACTAAGAGGTTGGGGTGGTTTAAATGGGTATGTATATAAACACCGCAGCCAGTGGTGAGCCGTAAACTGCAAAATTTAACTGATTCTGGTAAAAAGCCATGGGGGTGAGTTGACCATAGCTGAAGGCACTCATCACTCTTTATTGAGGATTTAAATATCTAGTTAGTAGGTTAACAACCTACAAGAAAGCCATCTGATTCATCCACGCGATGGTTTAGCTACTAAAGTCCAAAGATTTGGGCTCATAAACCCCCCCCTAACCGTAAGTAGCACTTTCATATATTTAAAAGTTCCATTTTTAATAGATTTTTTTAAAAAGGATTTAAAAAGGATGTTCCTTTATATAACCAAGCCAAACACAAGTGTGTTCTTAAAGTATCCAATTAACAAAGGCGCAGGAAAGTAGGGTTGCTCCTTAGAAAAATTGGTTTTAAAGTTAAGTGTGTTTTAATATATCTGAAGAAGCTCAGAATAACTGGAATAATAATAGTAGATGAAGAGGCAAACAAATAACTCATGAAAAAATACCAGAAAGGGCTATTACAGCTTTTGTTTCTTTGAAAAAAAGTATTTAATCGAATTAGGCATCTTGCTAAAAATTAACGAAGCAAAACCTCAGAATAACAATGCATTTTCCACTAGAAGAAAAAAGAGAAAACACGTTTCCTAAAGGCCTTGCGCGAATCTTGGGTTTCCACAGTACTACATATCTTATACCTTTTAGTACAAGAAAAAACATCATATCAATATGAAGGTATTGAACCATGTGAATTTCTCGTTAACCCGATGTAGTATGTCCATTTACGGGAAGTTAAAAACATGTACAAATTTAATTTGATGGCAACCATCTACAGTTCTAGTAGATACTTACTAACTGAGCCATCATTTAAGGCGGGGTTTTGCGATTAGCAGTTAAGCACCAATTTGTAAAGACAGCCGGTAATAAAGAATTAGTTTATGAGGGGTCATATAATTTAGTGTGTGTAAAAATAACTAACCAAGAAGCCATGCCTGTTTTTGTTCTGATTGTAGATGGTGCTTGAGATAGAAGATTTAATCCAAGAGAAAGAAATGTCAATATCTAGGCTCTGATATCACCCATTTTGTTTGGCCACGTAATGCCCCCCATTTTTAAAATAACGATTACGTCAATTTTTGGAGGTTTTTACCATGTTAATTTTTGATTGTAAAAAAGGTGTCAATTTTTGGCAAAAAGTAGCATGAGATGGACGAGATTTGTTTTGTGAAAAGGGGGTTTCGAGTGCAAAATAAGAATGTGGGGAGTAGAAGTAAAGATATTGACATACTCTCATGCGTATGGACAGGCACCTAAAGTTTATCTAATGGAACTAAGTTTAGAACTGGAGTGTCTGATAATTTGTTCCATATCATTATCGTTATAAAACAAATCAATAATTATCTGATTTGCTATGTCCATTATGTCGACATCAGAGAAGCTGAAGTGCAATTTGCATTAACTGTCCAGAATTACAAATTTAAGAGGAAAATTCCCCATTCCACGGAAATTTTATACCAAACCTTATGTCCTGTTCAGAGGCTTGACTGTTTAATGTCATCTAAAACAAAGCCAATTGTATAACAGTTTGCTGATTATCAGGTATAAAGCCTTTCAAAAGGCGAAGCGTATTTATGTAAAGTAATTATTATACTGAATCTGGTGATGCGTGGCTTTATTGTATGTTTCATGATATATCCGCCCCTTTCAGAGGGGCCAAGGTCCTATAAGAAAAAAACATCTGAATCTAAATCTCTCTCTCTCTCACACACACACACACACACACACACACACACACAGCACACACACCTTCACTCACTGTCTCATACCACAGCGAAACAACTAAACCCCCAAAAAACGAGACGACCGACGAGCGGAAACCAAACAACACCCTCACACCACCAACACCTCCCCAAAACACACAAATACCCAGCACACAAACACAAGCGCGAAAACCCCATCAGACACCCAACAGCCCTTCCCACCCGAGCCCCCCCCCCACGCCGAACGCCCCACCGAATCCTCGTCGACCACCCCCCTCAACCACAAACACCCACCTTTGCCCCACCGCACGGGACATTCCCCATCCCACAAACCCCAAACAAATACTCAAACCCCCACCAACACACACCCAGCACCACCCCCACCCGCCCACATACCATCACCCCACAAACCAAACACACCAACAACAAGTGTTCCACAACTTAACCCCGACTACCCCCAGCCCCCGCACCCACCCCCGTGCCACCCCCCCACCCCTCCACCCCCCCCCCCCATCGCCCCTAGCATGCGACTTACCTGACCCCCCCCCTCCGGAAACGCCCGTTCCCCCCCCACCCCCCCCCCCCCCCCCGTAGCCCCCCCCCCCCCACCCCCCCCCCCCCCACACCAACCCACATAATCACTCCTCTCACACTCTCACTCTCACTCTCTCACTCTCTCTCACACACACACACACACACACACACCACCCACACATGCACACACACATATGCACACACACCACGTGCACCCACCCTCACTCTTTCTCATTCTCTACCTCTGACTCCTCAACTAATCACGTCTTTCTCTCTCTCTCTCTCTCTCTCTCACTCTCTCTCCACTCTCTCTCAACACACCCACACACACACACACACACACACACACAAACACACACATAATCCAATCTTTCTCCTTTCCACCTCCTTCTCCCCCTTCCCCCTTCTTCTTTCCCTCCTCCCTTCCCCCCTTCCTTCCTCACTCCCCTCTAGATCTCTTCTTCCCCCCCTCCTTTTTCCTTTCTTATATTCCCCCCCACTCCCCCCCCCTTCTCCCCCTCTCCTCCCCCCCACTTCTTCACCCTCTCCTCCCCCCACATCTCCTCTACCTTTCCCCCCTCCCTTCGTCCCCCCTCTTCCCCCCTCCCTTCCCTACCCTTTCCCCCTGTTCACTTCCCCCCCCGTCCCTTCTCCCCCATTCCCTCTCTCCCCCCTTTCACTTCTTCTCCCTTCCTTACCTCTTTCCCTTCCCTCCCCTCCCCCCTCCTTCTCCCCCCATTCTCCCCCCTTCCCCCCCCCTTCCCCTATGTCCCCTCCCTCCATCCCCCCCCCCTACCTGCCCTCCCCCCCCTTCTTTCTTCTCCCCGCCCTTCCCCCCCCCCCCTCCCTCCCCCCCCCGCCCTCCCGCCTCCCCCCCCCTCCTCCCCCTCCCCCTGCCCCCCCTTTCCCCTCCCTCTTCCCCTCTCCCTTATCCCCCCCCCCCCTTTCCCTCCCCTTATCTCCCGCTTCCCCCCCAATGCCTCCCCCCCCTCCTCCTCCCCCCCTCACTTCACCCTCCCCCTCTCCCCTCCCCCCCTCCCCCCCCCCCCCCTCCCCCCACCCTTCCCCTTCCCTTCTCCCGCCCCCCCTCCTCTCTCCATTTCTCTCCCCTCCTCCCCCTCAACCCCCCCCTTCCTCTCCTTCCCCCCCCCCTACTATCTCCTCCCCTCTCCCCTCCCCCCATCCTCGCACTTCCCCCCCCTTCCCCCTCCATACCCCCCCCCCCCCCTCTCCTTCCCTCCTTCCCCCCCCCCCGTCCCTCTTCCCCCCTCTCTCCCCTCCCCTTTCCCTCCACCTCCCACGTCTCGCCTCCCCCCTTTCTCTCCTCCCTCTCCATCTCCTCTTCTCCCCCTTCCCCCCACTACTTCCCCCCTTCTCCTCCCCTCCATCTCTTCTTTCTTCTTTCCCCTTCCCTCCTCCCTCTTCCATTCTCCCCCCATCCCCTCACTCCCATTCCCCGCTCCCTTCCCTACCCCCCCGCATTCTTCCCCTTCCTACCCTTCCCCCTCTTCCCCCTGCCCCCCCCCCCCATTCCTTTCCTTTCCCACCCCCCTTCCCCTCTCCCCCCCTCCCCTCTCGCCATCCTTCTCCCCCCTTCCCCCTTTCCCTTCCGCCCCCCCCCCCCCTTCCACACACCCCCCCTCCTCCCCCCCCCTCCCTCCCCTCCTCTCCCCTCCCTCCCTTCTTCCCTCTTCCCCCCTCCTTCCCCCCTTCCCAACTCCCCCCCCCTCCTTCTCTCTACCCCTCCACATTCCCATCCCTCCCCTCCCTCTTTCCCCCTCCTCCCTCTCCCCTTCTTCCTTCCCCCTCCCCCCCACCCCCCCCCCCCTCCTTCCTCCCTTTCCCTCCTCCTCTCCTCCCTTCCCCCCTTTCTCTTCATCCCCCCTCACTTCCATCCCCCTCCCCTTTCCTCTCTCCTCCCCTCCCCCTTCCCCCCCCCCTCCCCCCCCCTCTCCCCCCCCCTCCCCCCCCCTCCTCTCCCCCCCTCCTCCTCCCCCTCCCCCCCTCCCCCTCCCCCCCTCCCCCTCCTCCCTCTCCTCCTCCTCCCCCCCCCTCCCTCTCCTCCCCCCCTCCCCCCCCCCTCCCCCCCCCTCCTCCCCCCTCCCCCTCCTTCCCCCTCCCTCCCCCCCCCCCCTTCCCCCTCCCCCCCCTCCCCTCCCCTCTCCCCTTCCCTCCTCTCCCCTCCCTCCCCCCTTCCTCCCCCCCTCTCCCCCCCCCCCCTCCTCTCTCCTCCCCCCCCCCCCTCCCTTCCCCCCCCCTCCCCTCCCCTCTCCCCTCCCCTCCCCTCCTCCCCTCCCCCCCTCCCCTCCCTCCCCCCCCCCCTCCCCCTCCCCCCCCCCTCTCCTCCTCCTCCCCTCCCCCCCCCCTCCCCCCTTTCCCCTCCCCCTCCTCCCCCTCTCCTCCCCCCTCCCCCTCCTCCCCCTCTCCCCCCTCCTCCCCCTCCTCCTCCCCCCTCCCCCCCCCCTCCCCCCCCCCCCCCCCCCCCCCCCCCCCCCCCCCCCCCCCCCCCCCCCCCCCCCCCCCCCCCCCCCCCCCCCCCCCCCCCCCCCCCCCCCCCCCCCCCCCCCCCCCCCCCCCCCCCCCCCCCCCCCCCCCCCCCCCCCCCCCCCCCCCCCCCCCCCCCCCCCCCCCCCCCCCCCCCCCCCCCCCCCCCCCCCCCCCCCCCCCCCCCCCCCCCCCCCCCCCCCCCCCCCCCCCCCCCCCCCCCCCCCCCCCCCCCCCCCCCCCCCCCCCCCCCCCCCCCCCCCCCCCCCCCCCCCCCCCCCCCCCCCCCCCCCCCCCCCCCCCCCCCCCCCCCCCCCCCCCCCCCCCCCCCCCCCCCCCCCCCCCCCCCCCCCCCCCCCCCCCCCCCCCCCCCCCCCCCCCCCCCCCCCCCCCCCCCCCCCCCCCCCCCCCCCCCCCCCCCCCCCCCCCCCCCCCCCCCCCCCCCCCCCCCCCCCCCCCCCCCCCCCCCCTCCCTCCCCCCCCTCCCCCCCCTTCCCCCCCTCCCCCCATCCCCTCTCCCCTCTCCCCTCCCCCCCCCCTCCCCCCCCTTTCTCCCCCCCCTCCCCCTCACCCCCCCCTTCCCCCCCTTCCCCCCCCCCTCCTATCTCCCCCCTCTCCCCTCCTCCCCATCCTCCACCCCCCCCCCCCCCCTCCACCTCCCCCCCTCCCCCTCATCCTCCCTCCTTCCCCCCCCCCCTCCCCCTCTCTCCCCCCTCCTTCTCCTTCCTCCTCCCCCGACCCTCTCCCTCCCCCTTCTTTCTCACATCCTCTCCCCCCTCTCTTTCTTCCCACCTTCCCTCCCCCTCTTCTCCTTCCCCTTTCCCCCCTTCCCTCTCCTCCGCCCTCCCCTCCCTTCTTTCCTCCTCCCCCTTCCCTCCCCTCTTTCCATCCTCTCCTTCCCCCCTCCCTCTTCCCTTTCTCCCCCTCCCTTCCTCCCCTTCCTCTCCCCCTCTTCCACCCTCTTCCCCTCCCCTCCCCTCCCCCCTCCCACTCTTCCTCCATTCTCCTCTTTCCCCTTCCCTCCCCCCCCTCCCCCTCTTCTTCCTACCCCCCCCTTCCCCCTTTCCCCCCTTCTCCTTCCATTTCTCGCCGCTTCCCCCCCCCCCCTCCCTTCCCTCTCATTCCTCTTCTCCCTTCCCCCCCTCCGCACCCCCCCCCTTCCCTCCTCCCTTTTCCTCCCCTTCTCCCCTACTTTCTTTCTCCCCTTCTTCCCCTCCCTTCCTTCCTTCCCTTTTCATTCCCCCCCCCCCCCCCCCTTCTCCTCCCCCTCCCTTCGACTTCCCCCCCTCCCCTCCTCTTTCTCTTCCATTTTTTAAAAAGCTTGTTGTACTCTAGTGGTGCAGGGAATTCTTTTATAACTTCTTTCGATGTAAATAAAGCCCCCCGAGTCTTTAAAAACAAATATCAACCACCTTAGACCAATCATAACAGCATCTCCTACCCTTTAATGAGTAATATTTTTACTTTTATACCGGCCTCTCTCTCTCTCTCTCCTCTTCCTCTCTTCCTCCTTTTCCCTTCTTCTCTCTTTTTTGGTAGGGTTGGTTGTAAACCGGGGGGTAGTGGGGGAGTGGGGTTTTTTTTACAGGGGCGAGGAGGGAAATTTGTTGCGAGAACAGGGAAGAGGGGAAAAGGGGAAAATTGCGTCGTATCTGGAGGGCGCAAAAATGTGTGCTTACGCCCCCTTCCGGGGTCCTTTCTTGGTTTTAATATTGATTTATATCATATTGTTTTTGGATTTGTAAAATTTTTATCTGTTCTGTATTCTATTTTTTTCAGATCATCTATTCGATAGATGTAATGTTTTTCAAGAATTTGTATGTATGTAGCATGTATTATATTGAATTGTAATGTTAAATTTTTTAATCTTTAAATCTTCATTACAAGGTTACTTGCCGTTTTATTGGGTATTTGTATCATTATCTTTGGGGTGGGGTAGAGTGTTTGGAAAGGGTTGGCGACAGGGGTGTTTGGTTAATGGGGGGTGTGGGGGTGGCTTTTGTGTTTGAAATGTTTTTTTTTTTCTTGAGGGGAAGAGCAAAAAAGCCGCCCTGTGCTTTTTTTTTTCCCTCATTTTAAAAAATTTTCGTTCGTTCGTTGTTTTTCTCTCTCTCTCTCCTCTCTCTCTCTCTCCCCTCTCTCTCTCCTCTCTCCCCTCTCTCACCACTCATCTTTCTCCTTTTTCTCTCTCGCTCCACTCCTCACCACTCTCTTGTCTCTCTCTCTCATCACTCACCCCTCTCTCTCTCCGCTCTCACTCCCCCACCTTACTCTCTCTCTCTTCTCCTCCTGTCCGGTTCATCACCCCTCATCTCCTCTCCTCGCTCGCTCGACTCACTTACTCACCCTCACTCTCTCTCCTCTCACTCACTCCTCATTATCACTCACTCACTCACTCACTCACTTTTTTCTCACCCCCACTCTTCTCGTCTCGTCTCCGTCTTGTCTCTGTCTGCTGTTCGTCTGTCTGTCGGGCTTCTCTCCTCTCTCTCTCTCTCCTAAATGAACTTATCCTAGGCGAGCAAGTAACGATTTATATTTTGTGCAACCTCAATTTTTTTTTAATTCAACTGATGATAATTTTCTCCCTATAGTTCAGTAAATATGTATATACATACTGTGTCTGTGTTTCTGGCTTCTCTCATTCTCATTCCAGAAAATCTGTCCATGTAACAATATGAGGACCCATGTACAGGATTAGGGCAGTCACCAACACTACAATGTATGATCCGTTCAACCTGTTCGCTAATTTCATGGTCCATTCCGGCGTGTCGGATTCCGACCACATGTTGACGTCTACCTGCCTGCCCCTCTGCCATGACAGACCAGCCTGCCACCACACTGAGTAACGTACGCTTTGGGGCATTTGACTACAGAGCCATGGACATTACACCATCAAACTCGGTTTCATCATGGAGTCCTAGTCAGCGTGTTCAAATGAGTGGGCCTGAGATGTACTCCGTTTTTGATCCCTCCCAAGTCCCATAACTGAGAAAGCACTGGTCAGAGGATCTCCCCTTCGCTTCTTTCCTGCCTCCTTTTTACTCATGTATCCCCTCCCAAATCCCATGAATATCTCTCTCGCCAAAACAGCAGGAAGTGGTCTGCTGCATTTATTACACTGTCACGAAATTTGGGGCATCCAACTGGTTTTCATAATCGTGTCCGCTGTTCTTGGTGATGGGTGGTGCCCGAAGATTTTGTGTGGTGTCCTGTTGTATGTATTACTGATGGCCCCAAAGTGGAGTGTGTTAGGCGTAGGGCGTGGACAACAGAGTCGGGGATTTTATGTTTGAACTGTTTGTTTACGGTGTGTCTGCCCATGGTGTTTATAAAAAGCCATACGACACCCTTTGTTTTTGGCGCCCCCCCGGCCCTTTTAGCGCCCATGCATCCCCGGGAGTGAGTATAAGTGGATTGGGGGAAGCATTCACCCCAGGTACTTGTGAGCTAAAGCTTTTTCCCAGTGTCTGTTTATGTTTTGAGTAAGTGGGGCCATGAGAAAGGATCAATTTCTTGTCGACTCACCCCAAGTAAGGCCCATCAGCATGAAACATGAACATTTCTTGTCTAAACCCCCTGCAAGAAAGGCCCGATACAGCATAAAACATGAACTATTTCTTGTTGACTCATCCCAAGAAAGGACCGATACAGCATGAACTGATATTTCTTGTCTGACTCAAGCAAGTAAGGCCCCGTACAGCATAAACATAAAATTTTCTTTCTGACTCACTGCAATAAGGACCGATACAGCAAACATAAACTGTTTTCCCCCTGACTCACTCCCAAAGAAAGGACCGATACAAGTGAACTAAACGGGTCTGGTAAATCCCCAAGAAACAATAGGTTTTTTGGCATGGAATAGTTTTATCGAAAGAGAACATAAAAAAAAAAAATACACCATAAACTTTGACCTATATTTCCCTTGTTCTAACCTGTCCGTCGTCATTCATCGGACCGTCTCCATACAATGAACTTTAAAATTTAGTAGTCCTTTAGTTCTTATTGCCATTCAAGGCCAGCCCCCATTAAAAAAAGTATGACATACCAAAGGGAGCGGGCCCATTCAGCTTTACTGAAAAAGCTAGCTGCCTAGTTCTGAGCCCACAGCTGATGCTAGAAGTCTTACTGAACAGCAAGTGACCATTTGAGCACCACAGCGTGCTTAAGTCTGTACGAAAAAAGTACGCTGCCCTGTTCTGAGCACCACACTGTGCTATGAGGTCTGTATGAAAAGTTCAGGCCCCAGTTCTGAGCACCACAGCAGATGTTATGAAGTCATACTGAACAACTCGCTGCCTATTTCTGAGCCCCAAAAGCTGATCATGGGGTCTGTACTGAAAAAAAGCTACAGCTGACTAGTTTGAGCCCCCAGCTGACCTTGAGGTCTGTATGAACGGCCAGTGACCTATTTGAGCCCACAGTGATGTTGGGTTGTATAACAATACAGCTGACCTAGTTTGGGTCCCAGCGATGCTATGAGGTCTTACTGAAAAAGTACGCGACTATTTCTGAGCACCACAGCTGAGCTATAGGTTCTGACTGAACAAGCTACAGTGCCCTGTTCTGGCACCACAGCTGACCTATGAGGTTAGAACAAGCACAGCTGCCTAGTTTGAACACAGCTGATGCTATGAGGTTGTCTGAACAAGCTTCAGTGCCAGTTCGAGCACCACAGCAATTTATGAAGTCTAAATGAAAAGTACAGGACCTAGTTTGAGCACCACAGTGATGTATGGGGTCTGTATGAAAAAGTACATGCCCTAGTTCGAGCCCAAGTGACCATGAGGTCTGTACTGAAAGGCTACAGCTGCCCTAGTTTGAGCCCCACAGTGAGTATGAGGTCTGTACTGAAAAAGACGTGACCTAGTTTCAGCCCCCGCGTTTCTATGGGTCTGACTGAACAAGTACAGTGCCCTAGTTTGAGCCCCACAGTATGCATAGGGTCTGTACTGAACAAGACGTGCCCTAGTTTGGCCCACAGCTGAGCTATGAGGTCTGTACTGAACAAGTACAGCTGCCCAAGTTCTGACCCCAAGCTGTGCTAGGGTCTTATAAACAATACAGTGACCTAGTTCTGGCACCCAGCTGATGCTATGAGGTCTGACTGAAAAGCAAGCTGACCTAGTTTGAGCCCCAAAATATGCATGAGGTCTGTACTGAACAAGTACAGCTGCCCTAGTTCGGGAACCACACTGATGTATGAGGCTGTACTGAACAAGCTACAGTCCCTAGTTTGAGCCCCACATGATGCTAGAGGTCTGATTGGATTATTTGTCCCTTTTACTGCCCAAGGTTCCAACTGAGGAACCCCCCGCCCTTCATGATTGACGTCACCTCCCACGCGGCTCCAAATCTGTGCCAGGGGGCCTGATCCCAAAATTGGCCAATCATCCTTTTTTTAAAAAGTATTTTAAAGCTTTTTTAAAGCCATCTGTGGAGGGTTTCCTCCCTTACCAACAGACACACACAGACACACACAGACACACACACGCGCGGCCCACAAACACACAACCACACAAACACACACACACAACACGCGGCGCGCGCGCGCGCCGCACACACGCCATAACACAACACAACACACACACACACACACCACACACACAACACACACCACAATCAATAAAAATTTGCTGCTAAAATCGTTTTGTGAATGCGTTGACGTTTTTGATGTACGTAACAAACTCACCCCCCCCACATATTACTCATAGGCATCTTCCTCCAACATCCCCCCCTAAAACCCTCCCTCAAAGCGGTAATGTCCGCACACAGAAAAAGATACACAACTCCGCACGCACACAGACCACAGCTGCGCGCGGCACACCACTACACGCACGAAAGCACGCACGCACACACCATACCCATACACACACCCCCCACAACACACCCACACACACCACACAAAACATAAACAACACACACACCACAACACACACACACAACAACACACCGCACACACTCCCCCTGTCTGCTTCTTCTGTCGTCTGTTGTTGTCTGCCTCTCTCTCTCAACACACAACACACACACACAACACACAAAACCCCCACACACACACACACCAACAAACATTGCCCATATACACCCCACACGCGCGCGCGCGCACGCAACACACACACAACCAACACACACACACACACACCACCACACACATTGCCGCTAACACTACGAAATTACACGTTATTGCGCGGCGCGCGCACACACACACACACACCACACCAACACAACACACACCACACCACACCAAAAAAAACACACACACAACACAACACTTCTCTCTCTCTCTCTCTCTTGTCGTCTGTCGTCTCTCGCTCCTTCTCTCTCTTCTCTCTCTCTCTCCACACCACCAAAACACACACCACACAACACAACAAAACACCACCACACATAAAGCGCGTGGGCATCCCCAAAAGAAACAGAGAGAGGGGGGGGGAAAAGGGGAGAGAGAGAGAGAAAGAGAGAGGAGAGGAGAGAGAGAGGAGAGGAGAGAGAGAGTTGATTGATAAATTGTTTTCCCCAAAGGGAAAACAGAAAGCAAACCATGTTTTTTTTTATCTGGCGTTTCCCCCGCTAAGGGATTAACTTAGCAGACTAGCAACTTTTTTGACTGGGAATAATGCACATAAAAATGTGGATTTGTACTTTCCCCATCGATATTGTGCATAATTCTTTTAATGAAATAAAAAAAAAAAACAACGAAAAAAAAAAACAAAAATAAATGAATTGTTCAAAAGAAGGAAAAACAGATTGCACATAGGGGCGTCGTGAGTGAGTCTCCCTCGGGGGCGCCCCCAATCCATCCAACGACAGCCCCCAGGGATCCGAGACACCGACAGAAAAAACCCAAAGGGCCCAACAACGGGAGAGGACCAAAACGGGTCCCCATGAGAGCGGGTATGAAGGACCACAGAATGTGAGACTTTTATGTGATAATGAGAATGAGGATTAAAGATATGCAACAGTTTTCATCCGGTCTGGGGGACTGCTGACGGCGTAGTCACGCTTTTTCATATTATTCGGCGTCAATAGGCCGAGAGTTTACAGAACCTGTTGCTTTTGTCAGAAATGGGGAACCCATCTCTAGACGCATCCATTCAGTGGATGAAATCGACTGGTGGTTTTTTTTCCCCCAATGACCGAAAGCAAATCCCCTTTTGGGGAAGGACCCGGTCAGGGCAGAAAAAATCCCCCCCTGACTTGATGGGAACGAACCACGGAAACCCCCCATCGGGAAACGGCAACGCTGACCACTTTGCCACGGCGGCTGGTGAAGCAGTACACTTGCCCAAAACTTCAAAGCAGTTCCTTTCGGCACCCCTTCGCCCCGCACATACACAGTCTCAAAGCGCGAAAAAGGAACACGTGGCTATTTGGGACCCCCTAGGATGATGTGCTAGAACACGTGGCTAGAGAGACTCCTCTGTGCATGATGTGCCTTTGAAACTGGGTAGAGGACCTCCTCTGTGATGATGTGTAGAAGAACACTTTGGGTAGGAGACCTCCCTGTGATGAGTCTAGAAGAAAACCTGTGAGAGACCCCCTCTGTGCATGATGTGCTAGAAAAAAAAGGGGCTGTGAGACCTCCTCTGTGCGAGGCTAGAACACTGGTAGAGAGACCTCCATGGCATGATTTTTGAAGAAACGTAGCTAAGAGACCTCCTCTGGCTGATTGCTAGAAAAAAACCCTGGCTAGTGGACCTCCTTGTGCTGAAGTGTAGAAAACCCTGGCTAAGAGACCTCCTCTATGCATGATTGCTAAACACGTGGTAGTGAGCCCCCTTGGGAGATGTGCTAGAACACGGGCAGAGAGCCTCCCTATGCATGATGTGCTAGAAGAGAGGGTCCACAAGGAATTTTGTTTGATTTGGGCCCATCCTGTTTTGATGAAAAAACACTTAGGAATCAATCCTCTCTGTTGTCGTTGTCTGCTCTCTCTCTCTCTTTCTCCCTCTCTCAGTCTCCCCTCCGACTCTCTCTCTATCCCCTCTCTCCTATTTGTGTGTCTCTATCTCTTTGACTCTCTCTCTCTCTCTCTCTCTCCTTCTCTCTCTCTGTGTGTATTTGTGTATCTCTGTCCTTTTGACCTCCTCGTCTGTATTTTTTGGGATTCTGTCTCTGTCTCGTCTTTTCTCTCCTTTTCTCTCTCTCCCCTTGTATTTGTGTCTCTTTACTCCCCCCGTCTCTCTTTTGTGTATCTCTACTCTCTGCTCTCTCTCTCTCTCTCTCTCTCTCCCTCTCTCTCTCTCTCTGTATTTGTCTCTCCTTTTCTCTCTCTTGTATTTGTGTATCGTCTCTCTCTCTGTAATTGTGTATTCTGTCTTCTGTCTCTGTATTTGTGTATCTCTATCTCTCTGACTCTTTCCCCTTGATTTGTGTTCTCTGTCTCTCTGTCTCTGTATTTGTGCATCTCTGTCTCTCTCTTTTTATTTTGTATCTTATTCTCTGACTTTCTTCTCTCTAACCCCTTCCTTCTGTATTTGTGTATCTCTGTCCTCTGACTCTTCTCTCTTTGTTTTTTTGTATATCTCTCTGACCTCTCCCCTCTCTTCTGTATTTGTGTTCTCTGTCTCCTCTTGTGTATTTTTATATCTCTGTCTCTCTTCTCTCTGTGTATTTGTGTATCTCTGTCTCTCTCTCTGTAAATTTTGATCTTGCCTCGTCTCGTATTTGTGTATTCTATCTCCTGACTCTCTCTCTCTCTCTTATTTGTGTATCTCTTCTCTCTCTCTCTTTTTGTGCATCTCTCTCTCCCTCTCTCCTCTCTCTCTTCCTCTCTCTCTCTCTCTGTATTTGTTATCTCTATCTCCTTTACTTCTCCTTCTCTCTCTGTATTTTTGTACTCTGTCTCTCTGACTCTCTCTCTCTCTCTGTATTTGTTTATCTCTCTGATCTCCTCTTGACCAAATGGGGACTGAGGAGATGGTGAACTGTTAACCTTGTCAATATTATTTAAAATTTTTTGGTATAAAAGTCCCAAAACTTATAATTAGGTTGGAGAATGTATGATTCTTCACTTGACTCGAATGTAAGTAACGTCACCCATCGCTTTGCACATCATGACAAAAAACACCATTTTAAACGTTTTGGGGGCCCCGTAATCAGTTGAAAATCCAAAAAAAATTCAAATAAAATCGAGTTTTTAAAATTTTTTCACACAAAGTCTGCCATCACGACACGAAAGTGCAAAAAAAGATCGCGCCTCCAAAGGTTGAAAATGAAAATCTTGTGCAAGTTGTGTGTCTGTAGATTTTAAATTTCCCGCAAATGCTGTAAAGAAAAAAGGTTTTGGGGGGGGGGGGGGGGGGGGGGGGGGGGGGGGGGGGGGGGGGGGGGGGGGGGGGGGGGGGGGGGGGGGGGGGGTTTTAAAAGAGTGAAAAATTGTCTGTACTTTGTTCATTTTAAAATTTTTTTTGGCAATTTTTTACCCCCCCTGTAAAAAAGGTTATTTCAGGTTAGGGGCGTTAATATAGTAACCCCACCCATGGGATTATTTGGGGGTGGGGTTATTTTTAAATTCTTAAATCACATTTTTTTCTTAAGTATTTTATCAAATTTTTTACCAAATAAAGAAACTGAAAAGGCTACTGTATGGACATTTCACAACATACAAAGGAAAAGCGGAAATGTTCTTTACGAACAAAAATTTAAAATGCATATGAAAAACACGTACGATACAAAAAACTTGTCAAAGGTAATGACTGTTTGAGTCAGTAAAAAAAAACCCTTTTACCCCATTCATTGCTGAGTCACAGCCATCTTTAAAGCAGCATCAGCCAAACGCCAATGAGGTGGACTAGTTTGAGTACTGAAGGGACGGTTGTAGTGTTTGCCCGCAAAAACTTTCTCCCTTGACCCACTCGCACGACAGCAGATGAATGACTATTCCCCCAAAACCAGTTCCCCTCATCAGTTTGGCAACACGAAGGAAAAAGAGATTGTATGGAAGCTTCCCTTTTGTTGACCAAAAATGCTTGGAAAAGTTGTTCTGCCACAACCCAAGTTGTTGCTTTCCTTTCTAGCTAAGTCAAAAGTAACTAATGTTTTACCTTGCCCCCCTTTTCTTTGCTGCTGCCTGTACACTTTAGGGAATGTGGACTGTGGAATTTTCTGTGAGGGGTGGTGGATGGGTGGATGTATCAACGTAGACTGCATCCCTTTTTATCCCCTTTTCTTCTGTGAGAGAAACATCCTCCCCATCCCGGCACCCGTTGATTTCCATTTTGGCCCCAAATCTGGAGAAAAAAACCCCCAAAAGTCAATAACTTTAGCTTTGTAGCTGCCCCTTTGGGGTTTTGGGAAAGAGTGTCGACAACATTCAAGTTTGGGGTTTTGCCTTTTCTTTTGCAAAGCAGGGGGGTAGTGTTTCTTGTTCAATAATGGAGCATTTGGGGGTTTTTGGGCAGGAATAGTTTCTGTTCGAGAAGGAACTGTTTTGCACTGTGTCTCCCGTCACCCCTTGAATAAAATGCCCCGAGGGGGGGTGGTGTAGTCCGAAAGGGTTTTTTCGTTCAGGGAAAGTTACCCAGCAGAAAAAGAAACACTTTGTTCTGTTCCAAATAACCCTTGACGGAAAAGACTGCAAATGATTACGAGTTGGCCATGCATCTCAAGTCCACAATTGTTTTTTATCCAGAAAAAGGTCAAAATGATTTTAAAAGACTTAGAACTTCAAGCTACCATAAACTTTGGTACTTCCAAATAAGATGATTTGGGCATTTTTCCCCTTTCCCCCCGTCAAAGGTATGTCCCGGCCCATGGAGGAAGCTAATTGGGTTTTGTTTTTGCTCCAATACTTTTTTTCCCGACGAGGGTTTTGGAGAAAGTCGTGAGAAAGTGGAGGGGGGGACGCATCAGAGAAGGTCCCTTTTGATGGAGGCCCTGGGATGTCAGTGCGCTCTAAAAATCCAAAATGTGTCACGAAGGACTAGCAGACTTCAAGTCGCCTTTTTTCTGAAACTGTGACACAAACGTGTCTCAACTGCCTGACCTGGGCAAGTTTTCCCCAATAAACAAGTTTTATGCGATGGTTTGGAGCCCCAAAAATTTTTTTCGAAGCCAAAATATTTCATTATCTTTTTTGTCAGTTTGTAAGTCTTGATCCTGGGTTTTAAAATTTTTAGGGGAAAGTTGTTGCTGACCCCCGGTACTTCTCCCAGAGTCATTCTTCCACCGCGCCCTTGATCAAGGCTTTTCAACTACTCACTATGTACTCAAATGCCCTCTCATGTGCCCGTAGCTGCTCAAAAAGTGTTGGCCCGTGGATGTTCGCTGTCCTTTAATCTCACTATCTTTCCGCAACCCCCATGATAGTGGCTTCACGTCTACCGTCTACATCTTTAAAGAGTGAAAATGTCACTGCGTAATTTTGGCTCCTTTATAGATTTTGCCCTCTTTGGGACTAAATTTTACAAGTTTTTCAAAACCCCGCAACTCCTTTTGAATTTCTTTGAAATTTTTTTTTTGCAAAAGATACATCTTGGTTTGGAAAACAGTGGACTGTGTGAAAAGCAGTCCCTTTGGTTTAGATGTCCCACAATTTTTCATCTCTGTTCATGTTTCCCTTTTTCCCGGCAAATTTCACATTGGTAAAACCCTGCATAACAGCTTCTGTGAAACCTGGCGAGTAAAGTTCCTACTTTTGGAAGCAATACAAATTGAAATAGTCTTGCATCTACTTTTAAGAACGTCTAAAGGAGACTTTGGGTGGTTTTTTTTTTTTTTTTTTTTTTTTTTTTACTTTCTTCAGTTAGGGGGTTATGTTTCTTTTTTTTTTGTTTTTTTTAAAAAGAAAAACAGTTCTCCCCTTTTCTGAACATTTTCTTTTTTATTTGGGTGTGTTTTAAAAAGGGCACTGGTTTTTCATTCATGGTGCAAATCTGAATTCCAAAGGAGGAGCGCATTTTAATTACGTGTGAAGGTGCCACACCCGCCCATTTCCCCAAAGTCGAAACAAGCGGTTAAAAAAAAATGGATATATAAAAACGGCAAAACGGTTTGCCCCCATTCATCACTTTGTCAAATTTGGTGAAATACGCAGGCTAAAACTAGAACGAACTAAAACAGGGTTTTTCAAAGCACGGACCGGTTAGAGGTTTCCAGCAACCCAAACGAAAAAGGGATCTTGCGCTGTGACAGCGAGAAAAATTGCTATAAAATTAGGCTAAAAATGCTTAGCACCGGGTTGGCCGGAAAAATGAACTGCGCGTAGCGGGATGGGGCAGAGGGTGTAGAAGATGTGTGCATAACGCTTTTCCTGACACGACACACCCCACACACACAACAAAAACCACACCACACACCACACACCACACCCCACAAGGGGGGGAGGGGTGAGGTGGGGTTTTCTAAGGCTGCATACGTCAGGCAGCAAGATCACGTAAAGCACGCAATGGATGACACAGAGCTTTTTATGTTTAATTTTTTTACAAAAACCATTTTTCCCCCCCCTTTCTCTGAATGAAATATCAAACATCAAAAACCAAAATTCATCCGCAACCTCCCCCCCCCCCCCCCATCCCACCCGTCTTCCCCCAAACACCCCCTCCACCACTACCCCAAACCCCCCCACCCCACCCACACCTCCTCTTTCTAACATCCACAAGGAGAAAAAATCTGCCAGGCGAAAAAAA
>JAMYXO010001367.1:0-5000 GCA_033310375.1 Conus canariensis
TGTGTATGAGGAAAAGCTGTTTGAAGTAAACACACACGTGACGTGGAATACTATGTGAGTGATCGGTTCTAAATTGTTTGTGTTGACACGTTAAAACATGGTTCCCCCACTTTCTCTCCCCCCTGCCGCACCCACCTCTGCCATCTTTCCCTTCTTGTGCTCTGAAACTGTCTAAGTTTACGATCTTTTTAGGAACTAGTCAAAAATTGCCTGGAGTTGTTTACGCAGGAGTTAAAAAATTGCCTTGTACGACGCCTCTCGAATCTCTGTCCTGTGACGTGATGTGACTGGGTGTAGGGATTGTGTGTGTGTGTGTGTGTGTGTGTGTGTGTGTGTGTGTGTGTGTGTGTTGTGTGTGGTGCGCGCGCGCGCGCGCGTGCGTGCGTGTGTGATACTTGTACAATCTGGCTTTGACTGTGTTTGGAGGAATCAATCTTTTACAGACGTCAATACATTATGTAGCAATGTCAAAAAATAGTTTGCAATGCTCTTTTCATCAAAGGTGGCAACATGACATTGAAACTAGCAGTAAATGTTTTTTCTACAAATTTTATAAATCTGATTTTAAGGAGGAGAAACATATTTCTAGCTTACCAGATACTTATATTTACCTTCTCATCAAATTTAGATGTTCCAATCATAGATTACCAATGGAAGTAGATCGTCGGTTTTCTATTCCAAAAGAAGAAAGGTTATGTACTAAATGTGACGTGAGTGCAACAGGTGATGAATTTCATTTTGTCATGAAATGTTCATCATACGTTACTTTGCGCAACACACATTTGCCAAAAAGATTTCTCTCCCCACAATCTGTCTATAATCTTTGTCAAATGATGTCTTCTGCTGATAGAAAACAAATGCTTCTATTGTCAAAGTATATTAGATTACGAGTATCTCAAGTGTTGTAAATTGTTGGTCTATGTCAGCATTGACTAGCAATTTTTGTTTTATTTTGGCTTGTTTGTTTTCCTTTTCCTGTTCTTGCTTTAAACGCACCCTTCCTCCATACCCCAAAAGGGGCAACAAGAATAAATATTGTGTGTGTGTGTGTGTGTGTGTGTGTGTGTGTTGTGTGTGTGTGTGTCGTCTGTGTGTGTGTGTGTGTGTGTAGTGTGTGTGTGTGTAGTTTGTGTGTGTGTGGGTGTGTGTGTGTGTGTGCGTGTGTGGTGTGTTGTGCGTGCGTGCGTGCGTGAGGGCGGCGGCGCGCGGCGGCCCGTGTTGTGCAGGTGCAAGAGCGTGACCAGTGATGAGTGTCCGGCACCGTGTTTGGATACGGTCTCGAATTTTAACCTGCCCGAACGAAATGTTAAAAGGAATTTTTTTTTTTTTTCAATTTTTTTACGATCTTTCTACATGCCCGTAGAAGACCTTGTGCAATTTCCGCCCGGAATCTCACTCCTTTGACAACACACCACACACACACACACACACACACACACACACACCACACACACACACACACACACACACACACACACACACACTACACACACACACCACCCCAGGCACACCAATCACCTCACGCACTACACACACACCTACACACACACACAACCACACACACACACACAACGGGGTAGGACAGTGACAGCTGCTGAACTGCCCAGGCATGTAAGCCTATTTCCACTCGTGTCCGGCATGTGTGGCTACTGCACCTTACTGCTGTCCAAAACCACAGTGACACTACAACGACAAACTCTGCCATCAGCAACTTTACAGCACCTACCTCCCCCTCACACCCCACCTCCCCTTTCTCTCGCCATCCTTCCTTTAATCTCACCCCCCGACCCTCTCCCGCTATCACCTCCCCCCCCCCCCCTGACAAGAACTAAATCGTCGTGTGCCCTCAACCCCCTCCCCCCCCCCCTCCTCTTCCTCCCTGGCCCCATTCCTGCTCCACCTCTCCGAAGACAAATCATCCCTGCACTGCCCGCACTGTCTTTCTGCTAGGGTGCACGTGGTCACCTGATAACAAGTGCGTCTGATAGCCTACTCGCGCGGTTTTCCTATCGTCTGTAAGCGCGCAAGTCAAAACTGATTTGTCATAAAGGGCGCGCTTTCGGGCCGACTGGGTGAAGCGCGCATTTCATTAATCGGTCGGAAGACGGGACGTCTGCGTTCCAAGAGAGCGCAATGTCAAGTTAAGAATAATCACGACACCAGGTTGAACTTACTTCTTGTTCACGGGAGGGCTAATGAGTTCACTTCTCTCTCTCTCTCTCTCTCTCTCTCTCTCTCTCTCTCTCTCTCTCTCTCTCTCTCAAACACACACACACACACACACACACACACACACACACACACACACACACACACACCCACGCACGCACACACACACACACACACACACACACACACACACACATGAAGTAAATGAATGCTTGAATTAAACAACAATCTTACTATCCTTTACACTCACCGTTAAAGAGTGATCTATGCTTTATTTTCTCTCTCCCACGTGCGCGTATTAACACAATCATGGAGTAAAAATATGTTCATGCTTTATGGCATAAACACGCGCCCTTCTTGACAAACAAAATGCGCGGTTTTGGGCCGGCGGCATAATCGCGGGGCCTCTCTTTAAGACAGCTCCACTGATAACTCGATCGGACTCCTATTACTCCGACTCCTGTAGATCTGGTTGCAAAGTGAGGCGACTGCAGGCGGAAATCTAAACAAATCTTAAATAAGTGTTAGCAAACTGCTAAAAATAACAAAAAACAAAGAAAGAAACAAAAAAAAAAAAAAAACAACCCCCCCCCAAAAAAAAAAAAAAAAAAAATGGACAAACAAATCACAAGACAAAACACGACGCGTTTCGACCTCTTAGGTCTTCGTCAGGCAAGATACAAAAGAATTACTGTAATTCGACTCTTCTAATGCCAATGAGGGTAAAAGCTAACGTCCTTGGAGCATGACGTAGTGAAGGACGCGTTGTTTCTACTTCAATAACGGGGATAGCGACCGTACTATTCAGACGACCGCTCGGCGGTCCTAACGACTTCCCCTTCACCCAGGCTCCTGCCTGACGACGACGTCCATCCCGGGTCCCACAGCCCGCCAGCAAACACCAACCTCGACCCAACCTGCCAACTGATCAAGTCTTTGCCAAGATCAACGTCTCCATGCCGCTGTTTGCTGTGGGGGGAAACTTGTCCCTAAAAGCTTATGCTGTGAGGACGTAAAGCTCGTCTTCTCCACGACTTTACTACAGCAACCAGAACAGCGTGACAAGGGTGTCGTGGATACACGTACTGCCCTGGCGAACACTGAAGGGTTTTCACGACAGGACTAGAAGGAACCAAAGTGTTGGTTTGTCTCACACACACACACACACACACACACACACACACACACACACACACTTGTTGATCATTGACATTTATTACACAGCCTACACTTTGGATTTTCAGAGTCATCCCCAGTCCTTGGAGAAGTAAACTACCTCACAAATCATATCATCGATCATTTAATAGCCTTACGTCAAACAATCCATCCAAAACCTTTAAACAATGAAGCTAACCTGAAGAAAGAAAGGAAGTCAGGTTTTTGGAGAGTCACTCAATCAGAAACCCCCCCCCCCCCCCCCCCCCCCCCCCCGATATCAGTTTGTCCCTGTCATTCGCTGTCGCAGTCAATGTAATTATCCCCCCTTATTGCTGAATGCAGCAGTCACCGTGATTATCGGTCCTGATCCTGTAGTACAGTCCAGTCCAGTCTTTGTCTTGTCATTGTTGGTCAGTTCTCGTTATCGTGGGGGTTCACTTAGCCAAATCTCCGGTAAACCCGTGTTAAGCCTTCGTCATGAAGTAGGGCGGGAGAGGATGAAGGTGGTGATAGAAGCTGAGGAAGGAGCACGTGAGGGGGTGTTCAGGGTGTGGGTGGATGGGGGTTGACAGGCTGTGTAAAAGCCTGTGCAACTGTGACTTCTTACAGGCTTGGATCGGACACTCATGGCGTCCTGAGGAGCTTTTGGCTGGCACGCACGCACACACACACACGCACGCACTCGCACGCGCACACATAGAGACATGGATGTATGCAGGCGAATACGCATGGGCACACGCAGGCACATGGTCGTGCACGCTTATGCACACAACCACACATACACACAGACACACACGCACACACATATATACAAGCACAGGGCAAACATTACCAACATGGCACCATGCAGGTGTTTGACTGGGGAAATACATCGTAAGTTAACGATGTCAACAATATCAATTTTTATAAAAGGTCAGTTAACTAATTTTCCATATCTATGCATGTCACTTCAAAACCATATCTAAGAATCATGATTATATGCCACATTCAATGAAGCACTTCAGCATGATATAGGCCTACGGACATTACAGATTATAAAGCATCAGCTTCTATGGATGACATGCATACAATAGTCATTCACACCAAGGAGAAAAGAAGTGACCACGCACAGCACATGACACACACACACACACACACACACCACACACACACACACACACACACACACACACACGAACGACGCATGCACACACACACACACACACACACACACACACACACACACACACACACACACACACACACACACACACACACACACACACAGGGTTGTTTTTAGAAGAACTAAAAATGATGAGACAACATGTGAGTGAATGAAAACTGGGAAGTGTTCTTAAAAAATGAATTAAAAAAAAAAAAAAAAAACCTGTTGCAAACGACAAAATCCCATCCCCCTTCTCGTGAAAGTGCAAAAAAGGCTGGCAAAGCACGTAAGGATTACCTAAGGGAGAGAACCTTGGATACAAGAGACAGTGAGTGTGGCAGAGTAGCATTCCGTTTCACATTAAACGTCAAAACGTGTGGGGGGACAACGTGTTTTATGTAAATAACTTCATTGCTTTACAACCAAATAAAAAGTGAAAGAAAAAAAAAAGGAAAAAAAATTCCGTGGACTCCGAATAGAATTTTAAACTAAGAGTTACTCCAAATTTAAGTTTTAACTTCGGTAGTGT
>JAMYXO010001367.1:15000-30555 GCA_033310375.1 Conus canariensis
AGTAATGACACTGACAGGGAACGGAAGAGACAGCAGTAGGGGAGTAATGACACTGACAGGGAACGGAAGAGAGACAGCAGTAGGGGAGTAATGACACTGACAGGGAACGGAAGGAGACAGCAGTAGGGGAGTAATGACACTGACAGGGAACGAAGAAGAGACAGCAGTAGGGGAGTAATGACACTGACAGGGAACGGAAGAGACAGCAGTAGGGGAGTAATGACACTGACAGGGAACGGAAGAGAGACAGCAGTAGGGGAGTAATGACACTGACAGGGAACGGAAGAGACAGCAGTAGGGGAGTAATGACACTGACAGGGAACGGAAGAGAGACAGCAGTAGGGAGTAATGACACTGACAGGGAACGGAAGAGACAGCAGTAGGGGAGTAATGACACTGACAGGGAACGGAAGAGACAGCAGTAGGGGAGTAATGACACTGACAGGGAACGGAAGAGACAGCAGTAGGGGAGTAATGACACTGACAGGGAACGGAAGAGAGACAGCAGTAGGGGAGTAATGACACTGACAGGGAACGGAAGAAGAGACAGCAGTAGGGGAGTAATGACACTGACAGGGAACGGAAGAAAAACAGCAGTAGGGGAGTAATGACACTGACAGGAACGGAAGAGACAGCAGTAGGGAGTAATGACACTGACAGGGAACGGAAGAGAGACAGCAGTAGGGGAGTAATGACACTGACAGGGAACGGAAGAAGAGACAGCAGTAGGGGAGTAATGACACTGACAGGGAACGGAAGAGAGACAGCAGTAGGGGAGTAATGACACTGACAGGAACGGAAGAGACAGCAGTAGGGAGTAATGACACTGACAGGAACGGAAGAGACAGCAGTAGGGGAGTAATGACACTGACAGGGAACGGAAGAAGAGACAGCAGTAGGGGAGTAATGACACTGACAGGGAACGGAAAGAGACCGCAGTAGGGGAGTAATGACACTGACAGGGAACGGAAGAAGAGACAGCAGTAGGGAGTAATGACACTGACAGGGAACGGAAGAGACAGCAGTAGGGGAGTAATGACACTGACAGGGAACGGAAGAGACAGCAGTAGGGAGTAATGACACTGACAGGAACGGAAGAGACAGCAGTAGGGGAGTAATGACACTGACAGGAACGGAAGAGACAGCAGTAGGGAGTAATGACACTGACAGGGAACGGAAGAAGAGACAGCAGTAGGGAGTAATGACACTGACAGGAACGGAAGAGACAGCAGTAGGGGAGTAATGACACTGACAGGGAACGGAAGAGAGACAGCAGTAGGGGATAATGACACTGACAGGGAACGGAAGAAGAGACAGCAGTAGGGGAGTAATGACACTGACAGGGAACGGAAGAAGAGACAGCAGTAGGGGAGTAATGACACTGACTGACAGGGAACGGAAGAGAGACAGCAGTAGGGGAGTAATGACACTGACAGGGAACGGAAGAAGAGACAGCAGTAGGGGAGTAATGACACTGACAGGAACGGAAAGAGACAGCAGTAGGGGAGTAATGACACTGACAGGGAACGGAAGAAGAGACAGCAGTAGGGGAGTAATGACACTGACAGGGAACGGAAGAGGACAGCAGTAGGGGAGTAATGACACTGACAGGGAACGGAAGGAGACAGCAGTAGGGGAGTAATGACACTGACAGGGAACGGAAGAGAGACAGCAGTATGGGAGTAATGACACTGACAGGGAACGGAAGAAGAGACAGCAGTAGGGAGTAATGACACTGACAGGACGAAGAAGAGACAGCAGTAGGGGAGTAATGACACTGACAGGGAACGGAAGAGACAGCAGTAGGGGAGTAATGACACTGACAGGGACGGAAGAGAGACAGCAGTAGGGGAGTAATGACACTGACAGGATCGAAGAAGAGACAGCAGTAGGGAGTAATGACACTGACATGGATCGGAAGAGGAGACAGCAGTAGGGGAGTAATGACACTGACAGGAACGGAAGAGAGACAGCAGTAGGGGAGTAATGACACTGACAGGATCGGAAGAGGAGACAGCAGTAGGGGAGTAATGACACTGACATGGATCGGAAGAGAGACAGCAGTAGGGAGTAATGACACTGACATGGAACGGAAGAGGAGACAGCAGTAGGGGAGTAATGACACTGACAGGGAACGGAAGAGAGACAGCAGTAGGGGAGTAATGACACTGACAGGGAACGGAAGAGAGACAGCAGTAGGGGAGTAATGACACTGACAGGGAACGGAAGAGGAGACAGCAGTAGGGGAGTAATGACACTGACAGGATCGGAAGAGGAGACAGCAGTAGGGGAGTAATGACACTGACAGGGAACGGAAAAGGAGACAGCAGTAGGGGAGTAATGACACTGACAGGGAACGGAAGAAGGAGACAGCAGTAGGGGAGTAATGACACTGACATGGATCGGAAGAAGGAGACAGCAGTAGGGGAGTAATGACACTGACATGGATCGGAAGAGGAGACAGCAGTAGGGGAGTAATGACACTGACATGGATCGGAAGAGGAGACAGCAGTAGGGGAGTAATGACACTGACAGGGAACGAAGAGGAGACAGCAGTAGGGGAGTAATGACACTGACATGGATCGGAAGAGGAGACAGCAGTAGGGGAGTAATGACACTGACAGGGAACGGAAGAGGAGACAGCAGTATGGGAGTAATGACACTGACATGGATCGGAAGAGGAGACAGCAGTATGGGAGTAATGACACTGACATGGATCGGAAGAGGATGAGCAGCAGTAGGGGAGTAAATGACACTGACATGGATCGGAAGAGGAGACAGCAGTAGGGGAGTAATGACACTGACAGGGAACGGAAGAGGAGACAGCAGTAGGGAGTAATGACACTGACAGGATCGGAAGAGGAGACAGCAGTAGGGGAGTAATGACACTGACATGGATCGGAAGAGGAGACAGCAGTAGGGGAGTAATGACACTGACATGGATCGGAAGAAGAGACAGCAGTAGGGGAGTAATGACACTGACATGGATCGGAAGAGGAGACAGCAGCGCTGTTTTCCTTTGTTCTGCTTCTTCGTCCGCTGTTTGGTTCACACAACATCAGAAGTTGGGAAAAAAACTTCGAATTGAAAGATCGTGTTCACACCTGACAAACAGCAGGTTTAATTTCTCACATAGATGTCCTTTGATGGAAACTTGAAAAAGGTACAGTAAACACAATACAACAACATCGATGCCAACCAGAAGATGACAAGATAACAACGACAACATCAGCCACAATGCCACCAGCACAATAAAACGTCAGTGAAAGTCGGACATGTCTAGCCACTATTATACCCACTCCAGCCAGCACAAGATACCCACCCTCTTAGACATGAGTCATATACGGTTTCTCGTATCGGACACAGATACCATTGATTTTTCCTCTGCGTCTGACACACTCCCACAGTCTTCATTACTTGAAAAAATAACCACCCAAGGAGTCAGCAGCAACAGCAGTAATTTGCATCTTTCCCAACACGCCACATAGGATGGTGATTATGTTTTATTAATGGTCAGACATTCCAGTAACAACCGTCGACTGGCGTACTTCAGGATTTGATGCTAAGGTCTTTCCTTTACCACGTTCAGGGCCTCCCTTCCGTAGTCAGCAAATCGGCCTCATACAACCATTGTTACGATGAGTTTTTAGTCTAGAACCTGTTTGTAAATGGATGTTTGAAAGGGATATTTGAAAAGCAGCTGTTATATTGTTGAAACGGTGCTCAGAACCGCCGCTGAATGTCTCTCCCTCTCCCTCCCTCCCTCTCTCCCTCTCTTTCTCTCCTCTTTTTTCTTGTTTTGCTCTTTGTCGGGATTCGTTTTGTATATCATACTGATACGCCAAAGAAACGCAAAAATGTTTAAGTGGCCTCGCACTCACACAGGCGAGCTTGAAGGCTCCAATTTGGTGTGGTCAGTCTGTTCCCAATCTCTGCAATGTAAACGAATGAGAAAAGCACAAAGACAAGTCAGCATGTGGCTTGCATATGACAGACGCTCATGATGAAATAGGACTCATGAGCAAGTGATGCACACAAACTTGTGTGATGTGTGCATTGTGCTCAGGGTCCAGCCCTCTCACTCGCCCCATGAAGAAAACGATATGCCCGCGTCTGTTATTTGCTTCTACAGTCATGCCACGTTGGGCAGGTCAGGGAGAGAGAAAATCATGTCTGGAAGACTTACAGCTGAGTAGTCAGCGAGGGAGGCGGCAAACGTCTTCCACTGCCACACCCGGCCTGTCTACTATCTGCCAGACCATTTGAAATCATTAGAGAGCGTCGCAGACGGTGCCAGGCCTGGTGTGACCTCTGACTGCCAACATGGGCGAATCATCCGGTCCCGCTGACAACAGTCTGCCTCAGAAACAGTTAGCAAGACACTTGGGATTCACTGTAGACCTGTCAGCAGGGGCACTACGTGACCCTGGTCGTTGACCTGGTAGGCAGGAGGGTCACGGAGGGTCACAGACTGTCTTCTCTCCACGACCAGGACTGTGTGCAGTGGGCGTAGCAGAGACTGCAGCGGCGTCATCAGCAGTGCAGGACACTTCTCTTCACCAACGAAGGCAAAGTCTGTCAGCGTTGCAGGTGGCAGGCAGGGCGTATGGAGACGTAGCAGCTTGCGTGACGTTGATAGCAGTGTGGTGGAAATGGATCCCCAGGGACGATCCAACATCATGGTGTGGCTCGTTATCGATCTTCAGGGGAAGCTTGACGTTGTGATCTGTCATGATCTGAGCGTGGGTCATGGATGAGCCATCACTTCTCAAGTCTACATCAACAAGGTCCTTCGCCCCTCCCCCTCCCCCGCAACCCCCCTCCCCCTTTTTTTTTACCTCGACATTCCTCGCCATATTCTGCGGCCTGACAACAGCAGACCACACACTGCCCGGGTAACCAGGGACCTCCTGCAGCAGAACGGCATCCACACTGTGCCCAGGCCAACTACAGTCACGACCTGAACGACATGGAGAAGATTGAGGTCAAGAGGAAGATCCACAGACATAGCACTGGCCCAGGCCGCAGACACCCAACTG
The DNA here is from genome assembly GCA_033310375.1 of Conus canariensis. Classification (NCBI taxonomy): domain Eukaryota; kingdom Metazoa; phylum Mollusca; class Gastropoda; order Neogastropoda; family Conidae; genus Conus; species Conus canariensis. Next base: position 20,040 of record JAMYXO010001367.1, read on the forward strand.
GCTGTAGCGGTGCAGGGGGAATGGGAGAACGTCCTCATGGCCTTCCTCTACCAGCTCATCCTCTTCATGGGCAGGAGGGGGCTTCAGTTGTGCGTGCACAAGATGACCACACCAGTGACTGACATGAACCAGCATTCCTCAGCTGATACTGGGTTGTGATGACTGATGCTGCTTGCTTCTCTCTCTCTCTCTCTCTCTCTCTCTCTCTCTCTCTCTCTCTCTCTCTCTCTCTCTCTGGTTGCACTTTAATACCAACAAGTTCATTTTAAAGTTACCTCTTGTTTGTTACATTGTCGGGTTAGGTATTTAATATTATATTGGCGATCTTTGTGTGATTATATGCACACACACACACACACACACACACACACACACACACACACACACACACACACACACACACACAACGCACGCACACACACACGCATGTATCTAACCACACACACTCTCTCTCTCTCTCTCCTAATATCAAATAATTTTGTGAAAAGACATAAAATGAAACTACTACTACTACTACCACTACTACCACTACTACTACTACTACTATCGTTCATTTAATATTGGGAGTTTTTCTTAAGCATTTTTTGTTTGTTTTATCCCAATAGAAAATTTGCATTTTGTACTGATGACCACATCTCCGAATTTTTGCATTTCTTTTGCGTGTCAGTATAAATGTGACATTAGCTCGAGTATAAGCCCGATCCCAATTTTCATTTCTGCTCCCTCACTCGTCCTCACAGCTGCTACGAGTTTTTCAGCCGTCATCTCAGCACAGATTTGATACAGGTAAGGCAAGTGTCCGTCTTTTTTTCAGATTGTGTTGTATTGAGCTGAAATGTTTTACACTGTAGTATATCACTCACTGTATCATCATGACAGATTTTGTGTTGTTGAATTCCGGCCACTCACCTGGTGTAAACCACGTCGTCGTATTGGAGGTCCACTCATACCCCACTTTTTCCTGTTGGATGTGTGTGTGTGTGTGTGTGTGTGTGTGTGTGTGTGTGTGTGTGTGTGTGTGTGTGTGTGTGTGTGACCAACCAAAGTGGACTTCTGTAAACTGTTCTTGACAAGAACAACTTGCATGTTACTATGGTTCTTTTCTGCGCGGAGTGTGCGAGGAAGATTTCGGTCCATTGTTTCACCCTAGAAACTAATGAGAAGAAGATTGGAGGATGTGAGGTATGCGTGTTCCTGAAGCTTTATCCTTTCTGTATTCACTGGTGGCTGTGTGAATGGATGTTATCCAAGTATGGCTACACTCCGGCTTAATGCCGACATCCACCTAGGGATAACTGTCTCTGCAGAGTGGAGGGAGAACACCACCCGGCACGACACTAACATCACCAGAATTGACAGCTGAGCTGTGCGGCCTGCACCTTGTTGGCCATGGTAGCATACTTCGATGTATTTCTTTCTTTATTTTCTTAAAAAAATCGTTTGTCTGAATTGTATGAACGTGTGTATCTTAAGTGGATGTACTTGATGAGTAGACATCGCATCGCGTGACGATTTAATACTGCGAACATAATACTACCTGTCACTACATCATGGGTGCCACTTCACGCTTACTGCTGAAAGTTTATGAGATTTTTGTTTTGAAGTTGTTGGCACTTTATCCATTCTCTGCATGCAGCTTTCCCTCCATTCCGTGAATAGCGTCCGTGTCGTTGCATTGTTTGGAAAATTTGGGGGGAAAAAACCTAGTGCATTTCATGCGTTCGGGCGTTGTCGCTGTCATTTTTATTTCACAAAAGCCATGTGTGCAAATCATTTTTTCAATTGTTATGAAAGTTTGGTGGAGACAAGTACTTCACCACATATGTCACTTCGATCGCCACTTTGGGAGGTGCGTTGCTGTGAATTAGTCCTTCGCGGGCGAAGATGACCACGACTTCTGCTGTCACTGGGTGGTGGTGGGTGTACGAAGATGGCTGATCAGGCCGACCCTCGCACTGAATAGTCTGTTCCAGAGTGGACAGGGCAGACTTGGAGCTAAGCCAGGCTGAAAGGTGGTGCAGAGTGGACAGGGCAGACTTGGAGCTAAGCCAGGCTGAAAGGTGTTGCAGAGTGGACAGGGCAGACTTGGAGCTAAGCCAGGCTGAAAGGTGGCGCTTGCTCTGTTTTTATCGAAACTGACGTTTTTGCCCCTTGCGCCTCCGCTCGTCTCGTTTTGGTTGATGTAGAGCCAGCGTTTACACACACACTGTGTGCCCACGGCAGGTCAGCAGGTGCTACGCACACAATTTTTTTTAGACAAACGTCGTTGTGTTAGATCCAGTGTCTTCCACGGAATCATAGCTGTGCAGCTAATCAATTAAAGACTAATAACTCTCATTCGGATAAGGTTCATCCTCAGACGGTTCACTTGTGACCTAAATGGGAGACTGAAGACACGGTTATCACGGCGGATGCGCGAAATCGTTTTGGCGTGATGCTGTCACAGAATCTTCCCTGTGTGAACACTGTTAACAACCACGGCATTTATGTTAAGATGAGTTGTCACGACAGATTTTTCGGTGTGAAATTTGGACTCTTCCTTGTGTGGAGAGCACGTCTCGCTGATACAGTGCCACTCACTTCTTACTGTCTGTTTTTATTCTTACAGTGCCTCTCGTTCCCTACTATTTTTTTTTGTTTTTAACCTTAGAACAGTGCCTCTCATTTTTCTCCTTTTTTTTGTTTTTACCTTATCACAGTGTCTCTCAGTCCTTACTATCTTTTTTTGTTTGTTTTTAGCCTTAGTACAGTGTCCCTCGTTTTCTTTTCTCTGTCTGATTTGTTATTATTGCTGTTGTTGAAATTAAGACAGCGTCATTCATTTTTTTCCATCTAATTTTCTGATCTGTTTTTTCTTTTGTCGTTGACCTTAGTAAAATGTCACTTTTCCCTTTCTGCTTGATTTGTTGGTGGTCAACCTTAGTACAGTGCTACTCATTTTCCCGTCAGTCTTTTTTTTGTGGTTGACTGTGTCCGTTTTTTTTTTTTGTGGTTGACTGTGTCCATTTTTTGTGGTTGACTGTCAGTTTTTTTGTGGTTGACTGTGTCAGGTTTTTTTTTGTGGTTGACTGTGTCAGTTTTTTTTTTTTTTGGTTGACTGTGTCAGGTTTTTTTGTGGCTGACTGTGTCAGTTTTTTTGTGGTTGACTGTGTCAGGTTTTTTTTTTTGTGGTTGACTGTCGTACAGCGTCAGCCTTTTTTCTGTGGAAGTTATTGGTTGACCTTAAGACAGTGCCACTCATTTCTTTCTATGTGGTTTGTTGTTGTTGTTGAGTCTTGGTTTGTTTTGTGTGCTCTGCGCTGTCACATCTGCAAGGCGATTCGGTGTCGTAATCAGCACTCCTTTGGAGTTATGGGCGTGTATTTGGTTTCTTGTGGGAGCAAGAGTTACCCTAGTTGTATGTTGTGTATTGTTTACTGTTCCCTGCCTCATTTCACATTTGCTTGCGTTTCAATCAAATCGAGGTAACCTGTGTTTGTTTTCTGTTCGACCGTGTGCTTGTTGGACTGTATTCAGGATGGGAAAGGCTGTGCCAGTCTTGAATAAATATTGATTTATATTTCTTCATTTCTCCCGTTGTTGTTGCTAGATGTGTCCGCTACGGGCATACAGGTAAGCTTGGCACATCCTTTTTGGGGGGGATGTTTCCTTGTTTGTTTTGTGCGCTCTGCGCTGTCATATCTGCTAGGCGATTTGGTGTCGTAAGCTGCACTCCTTTGGAGTTATGGGCGTGTATTTGGTTTCTTGTGGGAGCAAGAGTTACCCTACTAGTTTTGTTGTTTTATGACCTCAGAGACAAAGAACCTGACTTCACGACAATCTTATAAGAGAGGGGGTAGTAAGGAGAGGGGGTAGAGAGGAGAGGGGGGGGAGGCGAGGAAGGATGGGGAGGGGTGAAGGGTTGAGTGGGATGAAAAAGAAAACTCAAATATACGCGAAGGATGGGAAGGCGGGGAGGGGGGGGGGAGGGATGAATGGAATGAAAAAGAAAACTCAAAGCTGAAATAAAATAAGTCTTTCACTAACGTATGGCAACCACGAGTTTCTGCGTTTTCAACTGTTAAGTCGTTTCATGTTCTGACTTTTTTTTCTTTTTGCATGTAGCAGCGTTTGATGGTTAAGGATATCCAGTTGTGGCAAACAGGCCAGACTAACAGTCACTTCTGGCTGTGCATCTTAAGTTATTCGTCTACAGTAGCGCAAACAATACTGATACACTCCTACCTTGCAGCTGGCAGCTGCAGTTTCACTGTCCGTGATGTTGTTAGAAGGCAAGAGAGACCGTAGTTAGGCACCTACCTAAAATTAAGAAAAAAAAGCAACATGGGAATTCTATGACGCTGGATGTGAAGAGATGCTATCTGCCACTAACTGACCCAAAACAGAATAATAAGTAGTGAGAAAACAAAGGCAGGTAAACACATGCTCTCTTGTTACGCCAATTGCTTGGCAAAGATAGAGAAAAAGGGAGTCCAAGAATAAATATTAACGCTTTTATTGACGAACACTGCCGGCATTCAAACCAGCAATCTCTGACCCTAGGCAACAAAACACAACACATACAGTCAAAAAAAAAAAGAGCAAGCAACCAAAAAATTAAACAACAAAATTTTTCTTCTACAGAAGATTGCCACGGACAAAATCTCGCTGCACTGTACCTTGACGTATTTCATCAATATTTCCCGTTGTTTCTGCTTGCACCAAAGCAACATGTAACGCCTGTTCCTGATTCTCTGGTGATTTCTGTCATCACTCTGAAGACTGACGGTAAGTGGATTTGTCGCACTGACTAAGTGATGATTACAAAGGCTAACTGATTTCATGATTTTTCTGTGATTTTCATCTTTTTACTGAACTTTGCCTCAAAGCGAATAGAATGAGAGAGACTTGATAATAATGATAATGAATAGTATTCATAGAGAGCAATATAATGCACCGACGACTCAAACAAGAAATACAAGCCACACATTCAGAATCACCGTGTTATCCCCCACCCCTTCTAGATCGTCCACAATGCTCAAATCCTCTTCTTCCCACACAAGACACACAGCTGACAACACAGATCAGGGGAATGCAAAACAGATATGTCCTAAGGGTTCTTTTAAATTCAGGCAGAGACGAAGTATTGTGCAGACTAGATGGTAGCGAGTTCCAGACAAATGGTGCAGAGAAAACCGAAACTGAAAAAAGGCGTACCCCCCATCTTCGTTTTGCTTTGGAAATCTCCAGAGCTTTTCCTTGGAAGAACGAGGTGCGCAGGAAGAAGTCCTGTTCTGAGTGATGCAAACAAGCAGGACGGATGGTGACCCATCAAAATGGCAGAAAGCCAAAACTGCAATGGCAATGTAATTTACAGGGAGCCCACAAATGTCCCTTCGATAACAGCGTTATGAGTTCAGATTTATCTTTTCTCAATATGGGCATTGCCGCACTGTTTATATTCTTCACAGACGATTAATTTGTTCTGCTGGAAGACCACTGAATAAAGGGGTTAAAGTAATATCTCTTGCGGGAATGTTGCAAAGGCATTGATTATGTGCATCTCAGTGTTAGAAGACAAAAATGATCAATGGACGCAATACGACTTAACTGAAGAAAAAAAAAGTACAACTGACACTAAATATGTGCTCTTGCGTAGAGACAGCGTCATCCAGTCCTATATTAAATTCCTTCACAGAGTTTTAGATCCTAATGGCTGAACTATCCAAGAAGAAAATGGTACTACAGTTTAACAACTTCAAGTCTAACATTGGAGGTAGGAGCAGTGACACAAACCCTCGAGGGCTCTTATCCACAACCAGCGTAGAACCCACAAGCCAACACTGACTGACTATGACCGGCTTCAAAAGTGGAAAGTGAAATGGGAAGCCCTGCTTGTATGAAGTATTGTGCACATCCATTGGAGAAACTCGTATGGAATATACCGCCCAAGACAACAGACATGCAAATGTGACGGGAAATGAGAGAGAATGCACTGGCAGGCAAGCAACGATCAGAACTGAATTATAGTCTGGCCCTCTGACGTGATAAGAAATTTTAAAAAATCACCGCAACAACAAATCAAAGCCATCTATACCATAGATCATCTTTCAGAGCTCAACATCAAGTGAGGAAGTGGCCGCACATCCAGACTTAAAGGACAGCAAGAAACATAACCAACCAAACAAAGATTGAATAATCTCAAGGCTAACATGCAAAGACGTCTAGAGAATGGGCATATTGGGCCTTCCTAATGGCAGACACAAACGGACCAACACATGTCAACTGAGATAAGGCTTTGAATCGCTCAGGATCCCCATTTTTTTTACTGTAAACATATGTGCACAGTAAGTGTGCATCAATGAAGCGATTCGTCGTGTGAAGTGGAGACTCCATACAAGTGAGAAATGTGTGTGTGTGTGTGGGTGTGTGTGTTGTGTGTGTGTGTGGGGTGTGGTGTGTGTGTGTGTGTGTGGTGTGTGTGTGAGTGAGCGAGCGTGTGTGTGTGTGTGTTGTGTGTTTTGTGTGTGTGTGGTGTGTGTGTGCTATATAGAGCCTATGTATGAGTACCATTAGTTTTACGGTAATACTATCATGTCTATGACGAAGTGGGAAACTTGGATGATTCCAGAGTTGTCCATTGCTTTTTTTCGTTATAATTAAAAAAGAATAATTAAGAGGAAAGCAGTGAATATACAGCATAATTTTTGTGGTTCATATAAGATTCATATTGGATGATTGTTGCGTGTAATATAGTGTTTGCATTTACATACCCGGCAAACATATTACCACATTCATATTTGTTTATATATACAACATATATGAAAAGAATGCGAGTCCCCAGGTGATTTGCTGCTGTTCGTTATTCGCTGTTCTTAAATCTAAAATAAAACTGGCAAGAAACAATGCATAAAATGCAACTACTGAGTTATTTTTATCCTTGTGGTTCATATAAAATGTTCTTGGTATCTGTTCAGAAAACTGGGTTGATCACACCACACCACCACACACACCCAACACACACACACACACACAACCCCTCGCTCCCTCAGGGCAAGCTCCACGCCGTGACCTCTTCCTCTCCTGCCCCTTACAATCGCCACTAGCTTCTCTTTTTCGCAACCCCGCCCCGGTGTCCCTCTCGTGCATGAATTCTTTCTTTCTGACTATCTTTCTATTATCTACTTATTTATCTTAATCTATATTATATAATATATTTTTTTTTTCTAAGGCAATACTTAAAAGCGCATCGCTTACAATGCAGTGACTTGATGTTTGTAGTATCTGTCGCCAGAGTTTCGTGTTTCAAAATTTCACATTGCTCATGAACACATCACCATGCGCTAAAGAAAATACTCTTTGATGAGACAAACCGACTTCAGACTTGTGCACATCGATGTCTCTGCCTCTCTCTGTCCCCCTCTTTTACTTTGTTGGCTGAAACAGTCCGTTGGTCTACAAACCCAGATAAATTAGTTTGCATCGCGCAGCGTCAGCCTTACGTTTAAAGGTAAAAGTGGATAAAAGTAATGTTGTGTTTAGAAAGGGGGAAATTTACCTGCATATGAAAAAATGGACTTTCAGCGGGTATAACTATGCCGTCGTTAATGCGTATAAGTACTCAGCAATTTACTTTTCTCGAGACTTAGTTTTGTAGCAGCTTGAAAACCTTTCGAGTAGAGCCAAAAATGCCTTGTTATGTATTTTGCAAAGACTGTTTAAGTTAAGAAGTAATTGCCTGCATACTTTTTCCTGACACTGTTTTGACGCACAGATTCAGCCAAGAGAAGAAGCTGTTAATTACATCTTCTGAAATCTTCCACCGTCACCCCTCTGATTATAAACGTTTAGACATATTGCCTCTAAAATCATGTCCCTCCAACTCTAAAAAGTAAATCTGAAACCAATCTCGTTTGAAGTTATCAACAAATTAAGGTACATCTGCCGAGGATTGATCCTTTAAAAAAATCTGCCTCATATATTCTGGTGGCTGATTGAGGAATAAAATACGATTTTTTTTTTCCTGTCCCAACCTCTGCCGCCACCTCAGAGGCAGTGCACACACGCCACTCATTCTGACAACCCCATTCACGCCACAGCCCGGTCGTCAAGAGCAACCCACCGGAGAGACACTGCACTGCTGCCGAGTCACTTCGGTGGTGTTCAGTGGCGCCTGTTCTGATCTAGTATACGCAGGACCCCACCATATACTAAGCCCCCTTCTGACGACAATTAATTGCTTAGTTGCGGAGCCGGCGTGAGCGAGCTCTTCCCCGGAAGGGCCATCACGTCCGTCCAACGACAGCCCCCATGGGCTCGCCGATACCGGTGACCCCGACGGAACCAAACCAAGGCCACAGACGGGGAGGACATCGAAACGAGGTCACCATGAGAAGCACGGCACGAAGGGGGGGCCGCAGAATTTGAGACATTTTTTTTTAATGCGACGATAAAATGGAGGAGATTATGAGATCTAGGATTTCCTTTCGGTCTGAGACTCATGACAGGGCGACTCTACCTTCCTTTCATAAATATCCCGGCGTCAACCAGGCCCAGAGATACAGGCACCTGCGTGTTGGTTAGGAAATTTGAGCAACACTCCAGAAACGCCCATTAATGGATAAACCGACGTGTGGTCCCTCTTCCCAACTGAGTCCGCACAAACCAACTCTGGTAGGAGCCGGTCGGGGCAGAAAAAACCCACATGACCTATGGGTTCGAACCCACGACCTCCCCAGCCGGGAGCCCGCGACGCAACCACTTCGCCATGGCGGCTGTAATACTTTTACGACTTCATTTAAGTAAAACGTCAAAAAACGTTTCCAAAAGACCACTTCCAGATCTTACGCAAAGTTTTCTGAACATGTTGATTAAGAAGGAAACAATTTTTACTGTTTTTCATACATTCCATGATTATGTGAGATTTCCAGTGCGGTAACTTTGTATAAGTGGTGCCCTCCCCCCTCCTCCCCCCCCCCCCCCCCCCCCCCCCCCCCCACCTTTTTCCCTTTTATAACTTTCCACATTTTTGGGGCGCCCCAACCTTTTCATTTCGGGAAAATTTTAATTTGCAAAGTGGCGGGTTTTTTCTGAAAATTGGGGTATTTTGGGGGGTTGCGAAGGGGGTTTGGTTTCGTAATTTTTCATCTTTAGATGTTCATTCCCCTTTTGAAGTCGCTTTTTATTATCTGTTGTTTCTTCATTTTAGGGCAAGAACGTAAACGAAGCCGTACCGTCTTATTCTTTCCCCCATTAAAGGAAAATTTTTCGTTAGTTTTCTCTCTTTCCTCTCCTCCCTCCTCTTCTCCCTTTTCTCTCTCCTCCTCCCTCCCTTCCCCAACCCCCTCTTTTGATCCCTCCTCCTCACCCCTCCCTCCCTCACCTCTCTCCTCAATCACCCCTCTCTCTCCACACCTCTCCCCTCCCTCCTCCCCTCGCCCCGCTCTCTCCTCCCCTCTCTCTCTTTTCTCCTCCTCCCCGGTTAACCCCCCCCCCTTCTTCCTTTTTGTGAGATCCAACAATTTAAATTTTTTTTTTGCTCACTGTCGATCGGCCAGGGGAAAGAAAGCACGGGGGTTAAAAAAAAAAATCGTTTTTTTTTTCCCTTTTTTCTTTAACCTTCTGGCCGGTTTTTGTCAAAGTTGTAGGTCCCGGGGTTTAACGAGGGAGGAAGGGGGAGAATAGGGAGGAGGGGATTTTTTTTTTTGGGGGGGCTTGTTGTTATACTTCTAGCGGACAATTCAACACACAGGGATTATGGGGGTGGGAGTTTCGGGTACCCTTTTTATTTGGGCTAATGACTTTTTTTACTCAGTCCCCAGGGCATACTGCTTTTTTTGTTTTATTGAGTTAAATATTTAAATTTGTATTTTTCATGAAACATTATTTGCCCCCCACCCTCTCTTTTCTTCTCCTACCGTTTCTTGTCTTCTTCTCTTTCACAACAAACACCCCCTCACGTCCACACGCTTTACCCATATCTATGGGCCTTTTTTTTTTTTTTTTTTTTTTTAAACAACGGAACGAAACTTTACTTCACCGCTTTCGGAGGCCTGCGTATGAAATCAAAAATGACTGAAAATTTTGCCCGCGAGGACCTCGAAATCGGCCTATTAAACAGTACTTTAACCAGGCCCCAAGATAAAGACTGAAGATTGGGCGTGTTTTTGAGACTACCGGGAGAGAGTAGGAGTTTGGCCCACCCAACAACCGCCTAAAAAAAAAGCCCCAAACCATAACAAACAACGAAGCCCCAACGGAATCTTGTATATTCCTCCGCTAGTACAAGGGGAAAAAACGGCACTTCAAGCGCCGTGTTCGTAATGAATTGTCTTAAATATTAACATTCTAATTACCTGAAAGTTGGTTTTGTTTGTAACTGGCCCTTTCCCCAAAAAAGCGGGTTCCCTTTTTTTTTTTACCCTTCACCTTTCTGTTTAGTTTTTGTTTTTCGGGTTCCTTACTTTGGGGGGGGGAGGGGGGGGGAGGGGGTTGGGAACTGGAAATGACGGAGGGAACGGTGGATGGGTGGTAGGGA
>JAMYXO010001368.1:0-30549 GCA_033310375.1 Conus canariensis
ACTAGATTTTTAAATCCTCCAATAAAGAGTGATAGAGTGCCATCAGCATGGTCAACTCATCCTTATGGCCTTTTACCGAATCAGTTAAATTTTGCAGTTTATGCTCAACCACTGGCTGCGGTGTTTCATATGCAAACCATTTAAGCCACCCCAACCTCTTAGTAAGGTCAGTATATAACTTTCATGTTTTTTATCAGTTTTAGACGCATACTAACTGAACTACAAGTACGCCTCCCCAATGACAACGCGTTTTAATCCATTTCTCAGCCAATGGACAATAATGCATATGAAAAATCTGCAACGATTTTTAACATTAATCCTTCAAATAACTTTAGACAAAAGTTAGACCGCAATCATGGGTTAGGCACATTGTATTTGTGGGGTCAGCGTAGAGAATATAATTTTGACTACTGGCCCGGCCACACCTCTTTTAAGTCAAACTCCCAAGTTAGATTGGGATCAATAGAACAAAAACACCCCAATGTTGGAACATTTATCTTAGATTAAAGTAAAGGCCTAACCAATGCCAGGAGTGCAAAGACTAAATTTGACTCCATACGGACGTACGTTTGGTGTCTCTTAGGAGGACAAGCACAGACCAAGTCTAGCATAGTGGATCAATCTACAGGCTTTGACGCCAGACAACAATTTCTAGCCAATTTAGAAGATGCTATTAACTCTGCTATTGATTTGCCTTCCAGCATACAAAGGTACCAAAACGTTCTTTCACATGCTAGGTCAAAGGTTGACTTTGTTGTGGGTCATGGATTATACGTGCTGCCTTCTGACCTTAGACTGCAGATTGGCATGATACAGAATTACAATAATGAAATCCTCTTTAGCCGGAGACGACCAAAACTTAGGGACACAATCAAGGCTTAAACACAAGGCCCGCGCCAGCCATTTTAAAAAAAGTATCTAGCCCTGAAAGCGACCCACCGCCGCCAGTTATAAAGCAGCCCAGAAAGCGACCCCCCGCCCGTTGATGTACCTCACCCCGACAGACACACTAGCGAAAAGACAGCCCTTGTTTGTGTTTGTAACTTTTACTGGATTAGCCATACTTTATTTCACTAAAAATTAAACCAGCAGCCAGCACCCCCAAAGTCCACAGATGGTCAGCCATATAACAGCCACTTTGCCTATTTTTAGACAAAACCCAACTAACAACATGCCTATTATGCCAGGCAGAGCATCAAGCGCTTTGACAGCTAACTTCTTTAATAGGTTTGCTAGATGATGCAATTGTTTTCTAATCCAACTTTTGCCGGGCTGAGGCGTTGGAGGAGCTACTGGCCTGTTGGCGCACTGCCGGTTAATGATAAACCAGCGTAGAGACAGCAAACCCAATGGCTGTTAATATACTAACTATTGTAATCCCCTGCTCTCTGGCGGGAGTCCTTATTCTTTCTGCTAGCGTAGTATTTTCATAAATCATTTTGTTTATAGTTTCTTGATTCTGCTTATTTGGGTATCTATTTTTTCTCTTTTAAAATATACAACGCTGCTAACCTGTTTTTTTTATTTCCATTAAATCCTGTATTTTCGCCTGTATTTTAGCCTTTTCTTCCGGCTCTAAATTGTTATCATCTGCATCAGCCAGTTTATTTTTTTCTTCGTCTATCTCTCTCTCTAGTATATTAAATTTTGCCAAATTGTTTTTTAGTTCTTCGTTTATAGTTGTTAAAGCGGACTTAGTAGACCTGAGGTCGCGCAGTTCAGCTTTAAGATCCTTGATTCTAGCTTTAAGAACCTCGTGTTCGCGCTCAGGCAATGGGCGATCATCAATTGTTTTTAAAGCCGTTTCTTCTTCAGGACTCAGCTCACGTTCTCTTTGACTAGGCACTTGAGAACCGACAATTGTTTTTAACTGGGTCTCCTCATTAAGACTCGTCTCAAGTTCTGCTATTAGTTCATCTGCTCTTTGACTTAATTCGTGAAGAGAGATGTTTTGCATTTCAGATTGCGCTGGCAACTCTTGCACTATGCTTTGTAAAAGACTAACAGCCTCAGACCTTAGATCGCCAATAAAGTTTAACTGCCTTTGGTCAAAAACAGGGAGATCTCTAAGAATTGTGCCCCTGCTTAAAAACTGGGTTGGGTCTGGTTTTGTAGTAAGCCGTACAAGTTTTTCCTTTACTAGTTCTTACATACAAATGATTATTTTTATCTGTTGAAAAATTGGAAACCTTAAGTGCTTTGGCTGCCCTCGCCCCATATGGCTATATAATGATTCAATTCTATCTAACATTCGTATTTGACTTAATCCTACTCCTTGGCCTGCTGCTGCCCCTCAAGTTCATCTTGTATTGAACGACCTGGTTCTATTTCATCTTCTTCTTCAATAGGACTAATCGCGTCAAAATCTTCATCAGCCATATTTATATATTTATTATTTTTTGTTTTATAAAAAATGAATCCATACGGTTGCGACCTTGATCTATTCAGAAAAGCGAAGGAGCCCCACGGCATAAAAGGCATAAGACAGACTGTGCGGATTGTAAATAATCCATCAACAATTGAGCCCAATGAAATGTTAACAGTAAGATTTAGTGACCTTGGGCCTGACGATGTTTATAATGCCAGGCACTGCCAGACTGTCATTCAAAATAGATATTGAGTCGGCGGATCCTAATGCCACTGTCGTTGCTAACCTGGGCAGGGCCATCATTAAAAATATGGTAATTAAACTGGAAGGTAGAGAAGTCTTCTCACTGAGTAGCGCAGACATTTTTTAATCTCTATTCGGATCTGTGGCTGCCTAGAACAGAAAGAAAAGACAAAATCTTTCAGGGGATTCAGAGTCCAAACGGTCTTAAGCACAGGCTTAATGCTGCAGATGCAAAGGAAGACGGGGGAGACCAGGCAATAGCGCGAGCATTTAAGAAACAGATTTTGCATCCCTCTAGATTTTGAACTGCTAAAAACCCATCAGCCATATTACCAAGGCGCACTAAGAGACAAACTTACTTACGAACTGACATTCAATGACAGCGGGTCTGTTATTCTATCAGATGACCCAACAGCTAGATACACTGTCAGTAACATCTCTCTTAATTTTGACGTTGTTACTAACCCTGAACTAGCTAGAATAATCTTAAACCAGTATAAAAGTAGGGCGGTTGTTTACTTTGAAAGAGTTTTACACCACAGTCTAGCGATTAAAAACAAGCAAGACACCGTCTGGGAAATAGCTATAAGCAATTCTTTAAGGTCTCTAAAGGGGTGTTCTCTTGCTATTTACTGAACCCTCAGCTCCTTTTCAGAGAGAATCTGAGGTGTTTTACAAACCCAAAAATTGAGCAACTGTCTTGCACAGTAGATGGCAAGCCTTTTCAGTTGTATTCAGCTGGACTTTTACCCGACCAACACTTTGATGAAATAAGAAAATTGTTTGCTGGAGGCAGACAGACAAGCCCATAGCCGATCATGTGTGTAAAAAAAACTTCACCTTCACGATGTAAGACTCGAAGATTATCTAACAGACAAATATGGACTATGGCTGGATTTTAGATCAACGTATGACAACAGACTGCACGGAAGTGGAAGAAGGGTAGGGTCAGATGGCATACTCATACAGATTAATAAGGAAGAGGAGGAGAATGGTCAGATACAAATACACGTTTTTGTGGTTTATGACGCCAGCTGAACATTGAAGAAAATAGACTGAAAGAAATAGCCTATTAAAACAGATGGATAGTTTGAACTTTTTAACCTAAAGACCAGCACTGTTCGCTTATTTGTGGGATTACTGGGTGTGGGAAAACTGTCTTCGTGCTTGATTTGTTACAAACAGTCTACAGATTTCATTACGAGCACATTGTTATATTCTGCACAACCATTAAGCACAACAAGTCTTACAAAGAAAGGCAGTTTGTTTGGACAGATGAGAATATATTTTTAGTTGATCCTACTGACAAGCTAAGCGACTGTTTAGAAACATTACTATAGGCTATTTGAGGGAACTGAAACGCTGTTTTATTATTGATGACTGTTCGGCTGAACAAGACATTGTTAAAAAAAGAAGGACTCTGTCTAAGCTAGCCTTTAGCGGAAGACACGCATTAGTTTCTGTTTGGCTCTTAACTCAAAAATACAATGCTGTCTTAAAAGACTTTAGATCGCAGTTAAAATCAGTCATCTTATTCTATACTAAGGACCGGGACAGTTTTGAAGAATGTTTAAGTGAAAACTATATAATCAGGGACAAGGATGAACTAAAAAAATAAAAGAGCAGCTAGAAAAATCTAAGCACGCTAAACTATGCTTACGGACTGACCCGCCAGTTCAATACGTTTGCTTATTATAGATTGCGCATTATAGATTGTTTATTATAGATTGTTTATTAAAGATTGTTTATAACAATTTGTTTATAATAAATTGTTTATATTAAAAAGAATGTCTCGAGGACCTGAATCAAAAGCGGAGCTAGCTCCTAAATGCGTTGCAGTAGAGCTAAAAGATCTAGCAGATACAACTGACTTTGATCTAATAGGAGTGACAGGAAATGTTTATGGATTTGAGTACACCGACGATGGTGTTTACAAACGAATAGAAATTGAAGATAAAAAACGGCAGCAATATCCTACCCTGGAAGAGATAAGAAATCTAAGGGCAAACGATTTTGGCAAACACGAATACAAACTTCATAAACGAGAGAATGCTTGGGCGTTGCTTCCTGACATTAACTGGGATTTAAAGTTTGAACTACGAAGCCCCCATGTATACTTTGATAAGAAATACAATTTTAGAAAAGCTTTGAATGAAGGACGCCTTCTTGCTAGCCTAGTCCCAGGAACACAACAGAAAAAGCAGATTGAAATAACCAGGCAGGGCTCTGTATATATGCTGCGGAGAAAGAAGTCCTTAGCTGAAGTGGGGGGTGACACCGTCGGCTTAGAGTTTAACCCAAAACTAGAATCACTGCCTAGAAAAATGACGATGCTTTTTCGCTTATTTATCACTCCAAGGGAGTCTGATCCTAGTTTGCCAGAGCATACGTTAATCAGAGGTGTACAAATAAAGTCTGAAAAACTTGGGCGGGCCTCTTAGGCTTGTTATTGCTATTACTAAAAACGGGGATGAAATAAACACTTCTGTATCATCTGACAAAGTCACTGTGATGGTTGACAAAGACAAACTAACAGTACTCGATTTTATTTTCATTAAGTATGTTGATTTTATTGCGTTTTACTCTGTTGATGAAGTGCTGCCAGAAGGGTTAATAAGAAAATATGTACAAGATTAATCTTAATTAAAAAATTAATCTTAATTAAAAATGGATGATCAGGCTCAAAAGTTTAGGTTAGAGCAAATAACTGAACTTCAAGAAGAAATAGAAAGTGACTTGGATAAGTATAGGGTTACTAGAAAGAAATATGCTAAAGTTTTAAATACTCTTTCTTATATAATCACCGGCTCATCAGCTGTAGCGAGCGTAAGTGCTGGGTCTAGCGTTGCTCTTTTAGCTACTGGGACCGGAGCGCCAGCCTCTTTAGCATTAGGGAGCATTGGTTTGGGTTTAGGTGTTATGTCTATGATTGTGAGTGCTGTTTTAAAAAAAATTAACGCCTAAACTACAAAAGCACACTGTCATTGTGGCCTAGCATCAGCAAAACTTTGTTCATTAAGGCTGAGAATAAGCAAAGCATTGCAGGATGAAAACATTACAGCCGAAGAATTTGAGCATCTTATGGCTGATGGCGAGGATTACAGACGACAAAAAACTGAACTTCAAAAGGAGTGGAGAAAGACTTTTACTTCGCAACAGGTAGACACTGAGACAATCAAACAGAACATTGAAAAGCAAGCAAACAATCAGTTAAACCCAAAAATAGACTAAAAAATAAGATGTGAACTAAAATAAATAAATAAATCATAAGTTTAACAAATAAATAAATAAATCATAAGTTAACAAAAAAATAAATACTTTTTTTTTTTTAACTAATCGGCACCGTGTTTGGTGGGACAACTTGCAACTCTTCGCGAACAAACGATCTTTTAGGGACGGGCTTTTTAGACGTAGTAGCACCGCTAGAAGAAAGAGTCTCTCTTAAATAATACACGGGAGGGGTTGTTTTCATAATTCTTTCAACTTCATATACGTCTACGCTCCATATGGGGTCTGTGGCTCTAATTCTAACATCGCCCTCTGCCTCTCCAGGCGCATACAAGTATCTTACTTTTAGTGCAAAAGGTAAGAGTTTTTGATTACCTTGGATGTCTTCAGTAATGCTAATTTTTTTTAATTTGATCGCGTTCACTGGCTTAAGACCCGTTGCTTTAAATTCTTCATTGTTCATGGCGCGTAAGACTGCTGGCAATCTCCTAACCCATTCTGTGTTGCGTGTTCTGTCCATAAGGTCTCTATGATATTGATAGGTAAACAGACGCTCAGCTAGATTCTTATTAAAGTTTTCTACTAGGGCCTGGGAGCGATGGTTGCCCGGAATTCCTCTCTTAACTGTAACCCGATGTCTTAAAAACAGTTGGTTTACGGTTCCTTTAAACTCTTTCCCATCATCAACCTGAATCAGCCTAGGATACTTTAATGGACCTCGCATGTATATTTGCTGTAAAGCCACAGCCACAGCAGTTGAGCTTTTATCTGTTAAAGGCTCAGCGTCTTTATACCTTGAAGCCATGTCAACAACAGTCAGTGCATACTTAAACTTTTTTCTTCTAACTTTGTCATGTGGAAGGTACAACAAGTCCATCTGGTGGGTATCATTAGGAACTGAGTTAACAAATCGAGGTCTTATTATTCTTTTTGGGGCAGGCAGATATATTTGCCAGATCGCTTGTTTTGAAAGCCAGTCTTTCGCTTCTGATTCAGACACCCTAGCAGCTTTACTCAGTTTATCAATAGCAGCCTTTCCTTTCCAATACCCTCCAGGAGAATAATATATTTTGTACTTTGTATCGTCCATAAGAGACTGTTTTTATTACATTTTTAACTATGTTTTTAGATTGAATATGCAAGAAGAAAGATTGCCCCCATAGCACCTATAATAAAGCCTATTTCCACCATTTTCTGATCCTCAGATGGTTCATAAAAGTCAGACAGTTCTGGCGGTGACGATGTTAGAAACTTCTTTCCTGTCACTAAGTAATATTCATTCATTGCTTCATCAACGTCTGTAAATGTGTGCTCTGCATGCCCCTGTTCTCTTAACTTTTTATTAATAAAGTCTAAGTGAGCAATTCTCCTTTTCTCGTAAGCGTCTCTTGCCTTAGCTAAATCTTCCATTGCCTTGTTATGGCGTTCTCTTTCTTCATCAGACCGCAATTTACTAAACATATAATTGCTGCCAGAGAAAGCCAATGCATTAACAATAGCCCCGCCCACCATCAGAACTAATCCGGACATCTTTTTATAAATGAATGAATCTTTTTTAGAATGAATATTTTTTATAAATCAATCTGCCTAAATGCATTAATCTTTCTATGCATTGATGTTTTCTGGGATAATCCCCTGTGCAACAAGAAAGTCTTTTGAGGCAATCCCCGCCGTTATTACAGCTATATCCTTAACAACATCCTCAATGTCTAACCTTCCTAGATCAGCTGGCCTCATTTTAAACATGTTTTTTGCTAACATGCTATATCCTATACTAAGGCCGCCGATTACAGCAGAGTGGTAAATCGTATTGATGATCTTTGCAGTGCTCATATTTTTTATTAACTAAAAAAATAATTAAAATAATCATAATATGAAAGACTGTCTATGTGCTTTTTAATCAGATAATCTTTTGTTGCTAGAGCTAAAAATAAGGCTGTGACTAGTTTCGGCGAATCTTCTATCTTTCCTATGTTGGGCGGTTTTATTCTTAACAAACATTTTGCTAGGGTTGAATAAACTATAACACCAACAATAGGCACTGCATAATTAACCAGCGTTATACTCATGGTTTTATTTTTTTATTTGCTTTTAAAAAGGGCCTTAAAAAATGGCGGCCAAACACAGCGAATCTGATCTAATGATTTTAGTAGAAAATTGTAATGAACTATTTGACAAAGCGGTGAAAGTGTTAGACACTTGGCTTGAGAATGATGTAAACATTTTAATCAAAAATCATAGTGAACTATCTAACGAAGCAATCAAAGAGTTAAACATTGGCTGTAGTGATTAAAAAAAAGCTAAAGCATTGGCAGTCGTTCGTGTAAAATTGGAGTGTCTTGAAGTATTGCAACGCTTGAGTGAAGAATAAAAACGCGTTTACTTACTTTTACTTACTTTTTTTTTTTTTTTTAATTTACGTAAAATATTGTGAGTTAAAAAATGAACCCCGCAAGTGAGTCCGAGTTTGAAATACTACCTTCCAACAACGTACAGTTGGAAGGTAGTAACAAATCATTAAACAATAAGTTCATTGAATTAGACATGGACATCATTAACCCCACAAACGTTCAAAAAAGCGTAACACATGCTATTTCTAAAATTCCAGAGTCTCTTCAAATTAACCCGCCAGCAAAAGTGTTGTTGGTCATTCTGATTAAATATATAACCCCTGATGATAGTAGTATGCAAGTCTGGGTTTCAACTAGACAGAAAGAAGTAATCAGCTATTACGACTTTAAACCTGGCTGGGCTGATTACATGCTTACACAGTTTAACCATGCAAGTGAAGAAGCGAAATTGCGCGGCTCCGGTTGGTCTGAAGGAACAGTCCTCGAAATCAAATTAAGACAAGCCAAATACTCTCCCATGGTCGGCAATTCTTACATCCCTCTCCCGAGAGAGTTAGTTCTTAAACGAGCAGTCCTAAACATACATAATTCAGATAACTTATGTTTCATGTGGTGTGTTTTGGCACATTTACACCCTGTTAAAAAGAATGCAGAGAGAGTTTCTAATCATGGGCAGTATATAAATGAGCTGAACTTAAATAACGTAAACTTTCCAGTGAGCGTAGAAAGTTTATCTCAGTTTGAAGAGCAAAACAAACCAATAACCGTGAGCGTATACACATGGTCTGTAGCAGACAATCTAGTCCCTATAAGAATCTCTCCCAATGCTCCCCCTTTAGGCGATCCACTTGACAATCATGTCGACTTGATTTTGTTTACAGACTGTTCCAAGAGCCATTATGTATTAATCAGATCAATATGCAGACTTCTGGCTTATACTACAACGGATACAGCTAAACAAGGGCTTTGTAGGAGGTGTTTGGTCAGAATCCCCACTGTAGAGGCAGCAGCCAGCCATAAGAAACATTGTAAAAGTTTTGTAGACTGTAAAATCGAACTTCTTACACCAAAACCAGGTCTAAGGTTAGTTTTAAGAATGTACGAAAAATGCAGATGAGCCCATACGTAGTTTATGCTGACTTTGAATCAATCTTGCTACGGTACTATGGCCCACAACAAGAACAAAAAACAACCTTATTGTCTCGTCATCAGATCTGTTCTTATGCTTTTGTCGTTGTTAGGTCAGACGGTGGACACACACAACCAGAGATTTACAGAGGTCCCGACGCAGCTGGCCGATTTTTGGAGCAGATGAAGCATCTTCGCAATCAATTCTCTAATCAGCTGAACCTTTCAGGCATTAAGATGACTCCTGAAGATGAAGAACGTTATAAATCAGCCACCCACTGCTGGATATGCAACAGAGAATTATCAGGCGATGCCGTAAGAGACCACGATCACATTACTGGCAAATTCAGAGGGGCAGCGCATAATATCTGTAATCTTCAACTTAAGGTTGACCCCAAGACATGGAAACTGCCAATCTTCTTTCATAACTTGCGGGGCTACGATTCTCACTTTATCATGCAAGCAATAACTTCTGAATGTAAGAGGGTTAGCTGTATTGCACAGTCTTCAGAAAAGTACATGACCTTTACTATTGACTGTTTATCCTTTTATGACTCTGCCCAGCATCTGATGGGGAGTTTAGATAAATTGGCGGGATCTCTACAAGACTACCCAATTACTAAAAAGTATTTCGACCCATCTTTAGTCCGTAAAGGCGTCTATCCTTATGAATACATGGACTCGTGGGACAAGTTTGATGAGCCAGCGCTGCCAGCAAAGGAAGACTTTTACAGCCGTCTTAGAAGAAAGGACATATCTGACGCCGACTATGAATACGCACAGAAAGCCTGGACAGAATTACGCTGCAAAACGATGGGCGACTATCACGATCAGTATTTATTGGCCGACGTGTGTTTATTAGCTGACGTCTTTCAGAATTACAGAGCTACTTGCATGAAACACTACGGCCTAGATTCGTCACAGTACATCTCTTCCCCGGGGCTGTCTTGGGACGCATTCTTGAAGTATACAAACATTCAGATCGACTTAATATCTGATCTGGATACACTCCAGATGATTGAGGATGGGCTGAGAGGAGGCATTAGCATGGCCTGTCATCCTTACCGCAGAGCCAACAACAAGTATTTAGACGATTATGATCCAACTAAACCATCCAACTATCTAATGTACTTAGATGCCAACAATCTGTATGGGTGGGCCATGAGCCAGGCACTGCCATTAAGAAACTTTAAAATGATAAACGGGCCTCATGAGGTTGATCGGGTGGTAGGACTATTGTCACAGCTTACGCCCGATAATCCAATAGGATTAATCTTAGAAGTAGACTTAGATTATCCTAAAGAATTGCACGACCTTCATAATGATTTCCCCTTAGCCGCAGAAAGATTAAAGATGAGTCCCACAGAACCGCCCAAACTCGTGCCTAACCTCTTTAACAAAACTAAATATGTCTGTCATTATCGGCTGTTACAGTTTTACCTAAGGCACGGGTTGAAACTTACTGCCGTTCACAGAATAATTACTTTCGATCAAGAGCCTTTCATGAGACCATACATCATGAAGAACACCGATCTTAGGACTGCGGCCACCGACGCTTCAGAAAAAGACTTTTTTAAGTTGATGAACAACAGTTGTTTTGGCAAGACGATGGAGAACGTACACAATCGTAAAGACGTAAGATTAGTTACAAACGAAAAACAAGCAATTAAGCTGACCTCTAAACCTAACTACCAAGACTTTAGAATATTTAGCGACAGCCTGGTTGGCATTATGATGAAGAAACAGAATGTGAAGTTAGACAGGCCGGTGTTTATCGGCTTTGCCGTGCTAGAGCTGTCAAAGTTATTAATGCTTGAATTTCTATACGACTACTTTAAGCCGCTATACCCAGAATCAAATGTCCTTTACACAGACACCGATAGTTTTATTCTAGACATCCCAACTGAAGACTTTTACAAAGACATGGAAATAGAAGTGGCCAAAGGAGCTGATGGGTGGTACGACACATGCGACTATCCAAAAGATTCGCCTTTACATTCAACCGTGAACAAGAAAGTGATTGGAAAGATGAAGGATGAATTTAATGGGACGGTTATACAAGAATATGTTGGCCTGCGGTCGAAGATGTATAGCGTTGCTACCCAGACTTCTGTAACAAAGAAAGCTAAGGGCATAGATAAAGAAGTTATAAAAAAAGAAATAAGTCACAACAACTACAAGCAGGCTCTCTTTGAACGCGAAGTATTTTATCACACAAATGTTAATCTGCGCTCTACTCTTCATCAAGTAAACACAACTGCTGTTAATAAGAAGTCACTAGACTCTAACAATAGCAAGCGAACTTCCGTTAGCCCCGAGTTTTCATACGCTATAGGCCCCCGGAGAACTGACTTGTCCGACTTAACTTAAGATCTTAACTAGTACTTAACTTAAGATCTTAACTAGTACTTAACTTAAGATCTTAACTAGTACTTAACTTAAGATCTTAACTAGTACTTAACATGACTTGCACTTAACTTGCACTTAACTTGCACTTAACTTGTTATAACTGACTTAACCAGTACTTAGCTTGTACTTAGCCAGTACTTAACAACACATTTAAAAAACTAATTTATTAAAAATGGGTCTACAGCAGGAGGTTGTACTTTTTTTGCAGAAGCTGGTTCTTTTACTGTTTTTGTGGGGATTTGTGACTTTGTTGCTAAGTATGGCTTTAGGCGCTTGTATGCCAAAAGCCCTCCACCAACAACAATACTCCCCAGCACATAATAATACATCTTATAGTTTGATTGTGTTGTTGTTGGTGGCGGTGCTGGTGCTGGTGCTGTTGTTGTATTACTATCTAATAATTTTTGTTTTGCTGCTTGGTTTGCTTTTTGCAGTCTGTTCCATTCAGCTAGTTTACGACCGGCCTCAACACGGCCAGAATTTTTAGCTTTAGTAACACTACTCACCTGCGGGACACTCACTTGTGGATTCACTTGTGGGGCACTTGCCTGTAAATCCACTTGTGGGGCATTCTGCTCCTGTGGAGTCTTCTTCTCCTGCTCGCTCATTTTTTTTAGTCTGATTAAAATTAATATGATTAAAATTAATATGATTGAAAGTAATTAATCCCATGATGAACGGGCATAACAACGTCCCAAATCTATAATACATGTCACATGCAAGAGATTCTAGGGACTTGGTTAAAACCGGATCTTGTGTTAAGTCATATTTTAAATCTTCTTCTGAATCAATCGGCGCTATCTTGCCTACTAACTTAGCATATAAACTAATCATTGTCTGTCCCACCGATCTAACCATTTTTGATCCTAGCTGTGCCTCGTACCTGGCGTAATACTTCTCAACGTCTGATGTAGACAATTGCTGAATCTGTTCGATACTTAGTTCAACGCCTAAATACTGCCTGGTTTTTCCGCATGCGGCCAGCGAGTATAATCTTTCTTTATGACAGAGGTCTGCTGCCTCCTCACACTTTAATAGCTCGTCGCAATCCATTTTTAAAAGCAATAAACATAATAAGAAAATAATAATAATAATAATGAAAGTGATTTGTCTCCCTTTAATTACGCATAAAAGTAATTGTCTCCCCTGAATTAATTATCTATTTATAGATTAATGAGAGAGATTTGATTATTAAAAGTTGTGTTTTTGTGTTTAATTTGCTAAAGCTTTTAATATGAATATTGTACAAAGTAGTAACTAAAAAGTACTTTAACGTACAGTTGTTGTTAACCTTTAAAAAATATTCTGCTTGAATAAAAAATAATTTTAACAACAGTCACACTTATGCATAAACACCATAAAACTATGGGAGCTTTCAGTGTGTACAGTATATATATATTAATCCTAAAAGTGTAAAGTTGGGAATATGCCTGCGGTGGTTTAGTACTTGTTTGTCATGGCATTTTGAAAGTCCAAATTTGGCCCTATTCTCTGCCCTCTAGTGACTCTTCCAATTTTCGTTTGTGTTTGTCTGTCTGGGTTACTGGCGAGGCTATAAACGCCCGTAAACCCCAAATGTGGTCACTGGCGAGGCTATAAACGCCCGTAAACCACAATGTGTATCCTAGGAAGAGTCACTACAAAGGGGGTGAGAGAATTGCCCCAAATTAGGCAAATTGAAAGTAGACAACCAAGTATAAGAAAATACCACTATTAGAGGCATATTCTCAAAACTCTTCACATCTTTGGCCACATTATGCGTGACCTCTGGGTCTAACTTGAGACCCTATTGCCCCAAATTAGGCAAATTGAAAGTAGACAACCAAGTATAAGAAAATACCACTATTAGAGGCATATTCTCAAAACTCTTCACATCTTTGGCCACATTATGCGTGACCTCTGGGTCTAACTTGAGACCCTATGGCGCCCTAGGGCCCCAAGTTAGACCCAGAGGTGATCGGTAATGTGGCCAGATGCGAAGAGTTTTGCACTTTTTAATAATGATTTTTATGCTATGGAGAGAGAAAGTTAATATCTTTTGTTCTATATCACCCATTTTTTTGTTTTGCACGTAAGCCCCCATTTTTAAAATAACGATTACTTCGATTTTTGGAGGTTTTTGCGTGTTAAGCTTGATTGTAAAAAAGGTGTTAATTTTGACAAAAAGTAGCATGAGATGGACGAGATTTGTTTGTGAAAAGGGGGGTTTTCGTGCAAAATAAGATGTGGTGAGGGAGAACGAAGATATTAACATTCTCTCCATGTGGAGGGGGGAGGGGGGACAGACACTGACCATCAAACACACAGACTAATGGATGACACCATGTGGAGGGGGGACAGACACTGACCATTGACACACAGACTGATGGATGACACCATGTGGAGGGGGGACAGACACTGACCATTGACACACAGACTGATGGATGACACCATGTGGAGGGGGGACAGACACTGACCATGACACACAGACTGATGGATGGCACCATGTGGAGGGGGGAGGGGGGACAGACACTGACCATCAACACACAGACTAATGGATGACGCCATGTGGAGGGGGGACAGACACTGACCATTGACACACAGACTGATGGATGACACCATGTGGAGGGGGGGACAGACACTGACCATTGACACACAGACTGATGGATGACACCATGTGGAGAGGGGAGGGGGGACAGACACTGACCATTGACACACAGACTGATGGATGACACCATGTGGAGGGGGACAGACACTGACCATTGACACACAGACTGATGGATGACACCATGTGGAGGGGGGACAGACACTGACCATTGACACACAGACTGATGGATGACACCATGTGGAGGGGGGACAGACACTGACCATTGACACACAGACTGATGGATGACACCATGTGGAGAGGGGAGGGGGGACAGACACTGACCATTGACACACAGACTGATGGATGACACCATGTGGAGAGGGGAGGGGGGACAGACACTGACCATTGACACACAGACTGATGGATGACACCATGTGGAGAGGGGACAGACACTGACCATTGACAGACAGACTGATGGATGACACCATGTGGAGGGGGGACAGACACTTACCATTGACACACAGACTGATGGATGGCACCATGTGGAGGGGGGACAGACACTGACCATTGACACACAGACTGATGGATGACACCATGTGGAGGGGGGAGGGGGGACAGATACTGACCATTGACACACAGACTGATGGATGGCACCATGTGGAGGGGGGAGGGGGGACAGACACTGACCATTGACACACAGACTGATGGATGACACCATGTGGAGGGGGGACAGACACTGACCATTGACACACAGACTGATGGATGACACCATATGGAGGGGGGACAGACACTGACCATTGACACACAGACTGATGGATGGCACCATGTGGAGGGGGGAGGGGGGACAGACATGACAGCATGAGAGCTGGACACGAAGGTCACAGAACTTGAAACATTTTGTCAATGCTAACCGATGAGGATAATGAGGATGATAATCGTGAGGATGATGAGGATGATGAGGATTTTAACATACATTCAAAATGGTGACATTGGACAAGCATAATGCTGATGATAATCAATGTCTCTTAACAACTGTGACACTGGACAAACATGATGTTGATGATAATCAATGTCTCTTAACAATTGTGACACTGAACAAACATGATGTTGATGATAATCAATGTCTGTTAACAATTGTGACACTGATCAAACATGATGCTGATGATAATCTATGTGTTAACAATTGTGACACTGGACAAACATGATGCTGATGATAATCTATGTGTTAACAATTGTGACACTGGACAAACATGATGCTGATGATAATCAATATGTTAAGAATTGTGACACTGGACAAATATGATGCTGATGATAATCAGTCTGTTAACAATTGTGACACTGGACAAACATGATGCTGCTGATGATAATCAGTCTAACAATTGTGACATTGCACAAACATGATGCTGGTGATAATCAGTCTGTTAAGAATTGTGACACTGATCAAACGTGATGCTGATGATAATCAATGTCCGTTAACAATTGTGACACTGGACAAACATGATGCTGATGATAATCAGTATGTTAAAATTGTGACACTGGACAAACATGATGTTGATGATAATGAATCTGTTAACAATTGTGACACTGTACAAACATGATGCTGATGATGATAATCAGTCTGTTAACAATTTTGACGTTGGACAAACATGATGCTGATGATAATCATTCTGTTAACAATTGTGACACTGGACAAGCATGATGCTGATGATGATAATCAGTCTGTTAACAATTGTGACACTGTACAAACATGATGCTGATGATAATCAGTCTGTTAACAATTGTGACACTGATCAAACATGATGCTGATGATAATCAGTCTGTTAAGAATTGTGACACTGGACAAACATGATGCTGATGATGATAATCAGTCTGTTAACAATTGTGACACTGATCAAACATGATGCTGATGATAATCAATGTCCGTTAACAATTTTGACGTTGGACAAACATGATGCTGATGATAATCAGCCTGTTAACAATTGTGACACTGGACAAGCGTAATGCTGATGGAGTCATGTGGGTTTTTCTGCCCCGACCGGCTCCTACCCAGAGTTGAGTTTGCTGCGGACTCAGTTGGGAAGACTGGGACCACACAGTCGAGTTTCATCCACTTAATGGATGCGTTTCTGAGAGTGTTGCTCAAATTTCCTGACCAACACTGCAGGTGCCTGTATCTCTCGGGCCTGGTTGACGCCGGGATATATTATGAAAGGAAGCGTAGAATACAGCCCTGTCATGTAGTCTCAGACCGAAATGGAAATCCGTAGCATCATCTTAATCATCCTCATTCTCATTGATCAGCATAAAAAAATGTCTCAAATTCTGTGGCCCTTCATGCCCTGCTCTCATGGTGACCTCAATTTCGATGTCTTCTCCACGTCTGTGGTCTTGGTTTGGTTCCATCGAGGTCACAGGTATCAGCGAGTCCATGGAGGCTGTCGTTGGACGGACGTGGTGGCGCCCTCCGGAGGGAGAGCTCACTCACGCCGGCTCCGCGACTAAGCAATTATTGTCGTCAGTAGGGGGCTTAGTAGGTGGTGTCCTGCGTATGTTAGATCAGAACAGGCGCCACTGAACACCACCGAAGTGACTCGGCAGCAGTGCAGTGTCTCATCCGGTGGGTTGCCTCTTGACGACTTGACATTGACTGCTCCCTTTCGATTGCCGGTGCCAGGGCTGCGGCGGGGCCGACCGGGCTGTGGCTGTAGACGGGGTGTCAGAATGAGCGGCATGGGTGCACTGCCTCTCAGGTGGCGCAGAGGTTGGGACAGCAAAAAAAAACAACAAAACCCAACAACAACAAAAAAACAAAAACAAAAAACATGATGCTGATGATAATCAAT
The DNA here is from genome assembly GCA_033310375.1 of Conus canariensis. NCBI lineage: Eukaryota > Metazoa > Mollusca > Gastropoda > Neogastropoda > Conidae > Conus > Conus canariensis. The sequence goes on from JAMYXO010001368.1 coordinate 17,137, forward strand.
GTCTGTTAACAATTGTGACACTGGACAAACATGATGCTGATGATAATCTATGTGTTAACAATTGTGACACTGGACAAACATGATGCTGATGATAATCTATGTGTTAACAATTGTGACACTGGACAAACATGATGCTGATGATAATCAATGTCTGTTAACAATTGTGACACTGGACAAACATGATGCTGATGATAATCTATGTGTTAACAATTGTGACACTGGACAAACATGATGCTGATGATAATCTATGTGTTAACAATTGTGACACTGGACAAACATGATGTTGATGATAATTAGTCTCTTGACAATTGAGACACTGGACAAACGTGGAAGGCAAGACACAGAAGAAATGTAGTACAGCAGAAAGATCATACTGAATTGCAAACACTCTTCAGCATAGATGTAAAACAGACACAGACACACCTACACAGAGACATAGACAGGCAGGCATAAAGATATGCATGCATACAGAGAGGCAGACAGACACACGCACGCATGCAGGTGCACACACACACACACACACACACACACACACACACACACACACACACACACACACACACACACCGCACGCACATACACACGCACACATACACACACACTGAAGTGCGCATGCGCTCTAGGAAAAATACCAGTGTCAAAATTCCACCTCACACCCGAACAAACTCATGGCCATTTGTGTGTGTATGTGTGTGTGTGTGTGTGTGTGTGTGTGTGTGTGTGTGTGCGCGTGCGTGCGTGCGTGCGTGCGTGCGTGTGTGTGTGTGTGTGTGTGTGTGTGTGTGTGTGTGTGTGTGTGAGAGAGAGAGAGAGAGAGAGAGAGAGAGAGAGAGAGAGAGTGTGTGTGTGTGTGTGTGTGTGTGTGTGTGTGTGTGTGTGTGAGTCTGTGTGAGTGTGTGTGTGTGTGTGTGTGTGTGTGTGTGTGTGTTGTGTGTGTGTGTGTGCGCGCGCGCGCGCGTGTGTGTGTGTGCGCGTGCGTGCGTGCGTGCGTGCGTGTGTTTGTGTGTGTGTGTGTGTGTGTGTGTGTGAGAGAGAGAGAGAGAGAGTGAGTGAGTGAGTGAGTGAGTGAGTGAGTGAGCGTGTGTGTGTGTGTGTGTGTGTGTGTGTGTGTGTGTGTGTGTGTGTGTGTGTGTGTTTGCGCGCGCGCGCGCGTGTGTGTGTTTGAATGAAAAAGAAATAGACAGACAGACAGACGAATCAGCAGAGAGAGAGAGAGAGAGAGAGAGAGAGAGAGAGAGAGAGAGACAGACAGACAGACAGACAGACAGACAGACAGATAGACAGAGACAGACAGACGGACAAACAGACAGACAGACGGAGATAGAGAGACAGAGACACAGTAAGAGATATGTTGATGATGACTATATAATGTCTTGATAATCTTCTAACCGTTCTGTCAGGTAATGATGAATTATTTCATGATTTTTCTGAATTTTCACCTCTACATATCTTCACTACTATTTTATTCGCTTCTACCTGATCAACTCATTCTGATTTCCATCAAGTTTTGCTAAAATCAGGCCAGAAGTTTTACGTCATCTGCTGATGACGTCACGACAGTCATACCGCTGATCGTCCTTTAAATGACGTCATAGTGATCTGTTGTAACATACAAATCATTGTGGGCGACTTCCACTTTACTTTTAGAATTCAAACCACCACCCTTATCGAAACGGGCAAGTAAAGTATTCATTCCGTTTGCCGCATTATCTTTTTACTTCAACGTTTACGCCATTAGCATTATGACTGTAGTTATCATCGTCACCGTCAGCACCACTAGACTATCATCATTATCATCATCATGATCGCCACCACCACCACCCTCATTCTCTCTGTCATCTTTAGACTACCACTATCATCTTAATGGTCATCGTCAGCACCATCATAGTCGTCGTCATTATTTTCTTCATTATCGTCATTTCATCATCAAAATCATCATCATCATTAGCAGCAGCAACAACAACAACAGCAACAGCAGAAGCAGCAGCGTGTAAACAGATCAAAATCAGCAGCAGCAGCAGCAATCAACAGCAGCAGCAGCAGCAATCAACAGCAGCAGCAAGAACAGAGCAGCAGCAAGCAACAGCAGCAGCAGCAGCAGCAAGCAACAGCAGCAGCAGCAGCAAGCAACAGCAGCAGTAGCAGCAACAGCAGCGTATGTAAAGAATAAGTAAAATAATCATGAACATACCAAATGCAGCGTTGACTGATTCTGAAAAAGAAAAGCATTGATTCACAGTTTTAAGGATCCGAAAGAAATGTCCTGTTAGCCTTTTAAGGTCATGCAGCACGTAAGTATCATTTTTGAAACCGCATGATATAAACAGGGGAAATAATCGTGATCAAGAATTGTATCCCCAGTCTATTTTGCCACCTGGTGAATTACCCAGACGCACAGAATCCCACAGAGGGCTGCTAATGGTGTCCATGAGTTCAACGTAAACCAGCTTGACATCTTTAGTACAGCATGGATTTATATCTACAGTGGACACAAATTTTGCCCGGTCCAGGGGCTCATTCAATGTAATTTCTTTTGGTACATTTCATTTGTTCTTTGTTGACGATCGCTTTTCGGTACTTTTTACTGCTTTTAGTTTATTGCAGTTTATTTAAGGTTATGTCACAATAGAGTGAAAACGCATGACATGAAAGATATATTTATTCTAGACGCGCTTGCTTGCTTTAATGTCTTGAATTGTTCTCGTTTGAGTGTGCAGATGCAGTTGCGGAAAGGTCGTCTTTCATAAATGAAAGGAATCCAGTGTGCTGATGCAGAAAGGTCGTGTTTCATAAATGAAAGGAATCCAGTGTGCTGATGCAGAAAGGTCGTGTTTCATAAATGAAAGGAATCCAGTGTGCTGATGCAGAAAGGTCGTCTTTCATAAATGAAAGGAATCCAGTGTGCTGATGCAGAAAGGTCGTCTTTCATAAATGAAAGGAATCCAGTGTGCTGATGCAGAAAGGTCGTAGTTCATAAATGAAAGGAATCCAGTGTGCTGATGCAGAAAGGTCGTGTTTCATAAATGAAAGGAATCCAGTGTGCTGATGCAGAAAGGTCGTAGTTCATAAATGAAAGGAATCCAGTGTGCTGATGCAGAAAGGTCGTGTTTCATAAATGAAAGGAATCCAGTGTGCTGATGCAGAAAGGTCGCAGTTCATAAATGAAAGGAATCACACAACAATGCATACAAATCATACGACATAACAAAGTAATCGTTTACGCTGCATCCACTCTCTGATACGTAGCCTACGTGTATCAACCTTGCCGGTCGCCATGACACATACCGTTAAGAAACGTTTATCAAATGCAGTACACATATTCAAAAACAGTTTGCCGTAATTATTCAATACAGAATCCTCAGAAAGTCGATAAACACTAAGTGGATGACTTGCATGTTGAAAGTCCAAAATACCTGAGACTCCTTGACAATGATGTGAAACATTACTCGTTCTACTGTTCAAATCCCCAAACATCAGTACATATACATCTGAGCAAAGTACTAGACAACTGGGCAAATAATCTTCCAATAATGTAATCCGATTTTCAGTTTCAAAATACGCATAATACGGGGAACCTTCTGGACGTCCATATGAATATACATATATCTTCGTCTGTAGCAAACAATACACATATAATATATCTTCGTCTGTAGCAAACAATACACATATAATATATCTTCGTCTGTAGCAAACAGTACACATATAATATATCTTCGTCTGTACCAAACAATACACATATAATATATCTTCGTCTGTACCAAACAATACACATATAATATATCTTCGTCTGTACCAAACAATACACATATAATATATCTTCGTCTGTACCAAACAATACACATATAATATATCTTCATCTGTACCAAACAATGTTTTATTGGCACATATAATATATCTTCGTCTATACCAAACAATGTTTTATTGACACATGTAATAATTATATCTTCGTCTGTACCAAACATTACACATATAATATATCTTCGTCTGTACCAAACAATACACATATAATATATCTTCGTCTATACCAAACAATACACATATAACATATCTTCGTCTGTACCAAACAATACACATATAATATACCTTTGTCTGTACCAAACAATACACTTATAATATATCTTCGTCTGTACCAAACAAGACGCATATAATATGTCTTCGTCTGTATTAAACAATACACATATAATATATCTTCGTCTGTACCAAACAATGTTTTATTGACACATATAATATATCTTCGTCTGTACCAAACAATACACATCTAATATATCTTCGTCTGTACCAAACAATGTTTTATTGACACATATAATATATCTTCGTCTGTACCAAACAATACACATATAATATGTCTTCGTCTGTATTAAACAATACACATATAATATATCTTCGTCTGTACCAAACAATACACATACAATATATCTTCGTCTGTACCAAACAATGTTTTATTGACACATATGATATATCTTTGTCTGTACCAAACAATACACATACAATATATCTTCGTCTCAACCAAACAATATAAATTGACATGTAATATATGTTCGTCTGTACCAAACAATATACATATATATTTCCGTCTCTACCAAACAATATGTTATTGATACATATAATATATCTTCGTCGGTACCAAACAATGTGTTATTGATACATGTGTTATATCTTCGTCTGTACCAAACAATACACATATGATATATCTTCGTCTGTTCCAAACAATGTTTTATTGATAATTAGTGAACCAAAAGTATTTGATTCTACATCAACTTCTTTGACATTTGAGGCATACACAATTTTAACGAGACACAAAATTCCGATCGTCTCCATTTGACCGTTAATTCTATTTCAGGTAAAGAAAACATTCTGTACCAAGAGAATATACAAGATTTTAATTCATCAATAAATGTTTCAACTAAACAAATAAAATCAAAAGACTGAAGAAATGTTACAAAGTCATTGTTCTGTCATTTTGACAGTAGTCCATTGACATTCGAGTGGAGAAAAGATAAAGATCATGATCTAATATTGTCACTTTCATTTCTAGTTTCAAATTGCCCGGCGCGTAAGTTCACCAAAATCATCTATAGAACACACACAGCGGTTGAAACACAGCGAGTTCTCGTCATTCAGGAACACACACTCACTGTCATCAACACAAAAAGCACGTGCACGTTTACGGTCATTTTGGGTTACACTGGGCGGTGCTACAGGTGTCTCTGTTGCTAAAGTTCCTTCACAAAGGGCAGTGTCTTGCACTGTAAAACAGCGCTGGCCGGTTTTCTATTGAAGATCGACGAGTCTGTCATTAGCGTCTACAGTCAACTTTTTACCATCAATTAACAGATGATTGAAAACCATCGCAGTCAGCTTTTTACCATCAATTAACAGATGATTGAAAACCATCGCAGTCAGCTTTTTACCATCAGTTAACAGATAATTGAAAACCATCGCAGCAAACTTTTTACCATCAATTAACAGATAATTGAAAACCATCGCAGCAAACTTTTTACCATCAATTAACAGATCATTGAAAACCATCGCAGCAAGCTTTTTACCATCAATTAACAGATCATTGAAAACCATCGCAGCAAACTTTTTACCATCAATTAACAGATCATTGAAAACCATCGCAGCAAGCTTGTTACCATCAATTAACAGATCATTGAAAACCATCGCAGCAAGCTTGTTACCATCAATTAACAGATCATTGAAAACCATCGCAGCAAGCTTGTTACCATCAATTAACAGATCATTGAAAACCATCGCAGCAAGCTTGTTACCATCAATTAACAGATCATTGAAAACCATCGCAGCAAGCTTGTTACCATCAATTAACAGATCATTGAAAACCATCGCAGCAAGCTTGTTACCATCAATTAACAGATCATTGAAAACCATCGCAGCAAGCTTGTTACCATCAATTAACAGATCATTGAAAACCATCCTGGCTCTTTTCCGTCCTGTCTAGCCCGTTTCAAATGTGGGATCAGTCTCCGTCGAATTTCCCTCACCCCTTTGGAAAAGTCCTCCCCAATAAACATTTGAAGCTTTAAGTTTCCCTTTAACTTTCATGATCTTCACCTTTTGTTTGTACAAAGTACATTGGGCGATCACTGGGGAGTCATGTCGGGAACTCAGCCGGTGGACACGGGTCGAGTTCCACCTGGGCAGTCAGATCCAGCTTGTCCGTCAGCAGGTCGCGCACCAAACTCTGACAGTCTGCACAGGTCTCCTCGTTTCTCCTGGGTAGTCCGTGAAAAATCAGGTTGTTACGCCTGGAACGGCCCTCCAGATCGTCGACCCGTCTCTCGCGGTCGTCCAGTTTCTCGAGAAGGTCGTTGTCGGTCTTCTGCCGTTCCTTGATTTCTCTCCGCGACTCTGTCAGCTCCTCTGTCAGCTCCTCTGTCAGTTCTGTCATCTCTCCGCGACTCTGTCAGCTCCTCTGTCAGCTCCTCTGTCAGCTCCTCTGTCAGTTCTGTCATCTCTCCGCGACTCTGTCAGCTCCTCTGTCAGCTCCTCTGTCAGCTCCTCTGTCAGTTCTGTCATCTCTCCGCGACTCTGTCAGCTCCTCTGTCAGCTCCTCTGTCAGCTCCTCTGTCAGTTCTCTCATCTCTACGCGGCTCTGTCAGCTCCTCTGTCAGCTCCTCTGTCAGTTCTCTCATCTCTACGCGGCTCTACACAGCGAGATGAGAGAACTGAAGGAGGAGCTGACAGAGGAGAACCAGTGCAGACTGTGAGGGTTTGGTGCGCCACTTGCTGACGGACAAGCTGGACCTGACTGAGGATATGGAAGTCGACCGCGTCCACCGGCTGAGTTCCCGGCATTGGTAAGTGAATTTGAGTACCACCCTCAAAGGCACAAGGTGGATGAAACTCGACTGTATGACACCAGTCTCCGTAACACACTTGACTATGGGTAAGAGCCAGCCGTAGCGAACTGAGTACGGAATGGAGAGAAAGTAAATTTCAAGACACACAGGAATCATATACATGCCACCTAACTTTGCAGTGAGAGATAGACAGACTGATCTATGGACAGAGTGGGAGAGAGACAGACAGAAAGAGATCAAGAGACAGACAGAGAAACAGAGACAGAGACAAGAAAACAGTGACAGACAACTGATTAAGGAAACGAGAGAACGTGAATTTGAAAACAAACACCTCAGCATAATGCCCGTCCCCATGTGGTATTACACATTCCTTGATATAGGAACAGTTTTCTTTAAATCAACCATTTAAAGCCCCTCGTCCTAGGTCTACATACATCACTTTATAAAAAAATCATAGATGCTGTATCTCAGGCCACAAATTCACATAAACAGTATTGTTCTTGGTGCCATAGTTGGCTATGTCTAAACTTGATACTGATTTACAAAATAAGCCCTTTGTTATACAGAACAGTACAGTTCTAGTGGAGAGTGCGGGCAAGGAATGAAGTATGAATTTTGTTTGTCTACACTGTTAGATTTATATTAATGTTATGATACACTTTCAAACAAACCATAACTTACACATGAATTGCTTGCTACGTTTGCTGGTCTTTACACAAAACCTCTGTATTTTCAAGCTTCAATTTTACATTTGTCTACTTACAGCTACATATCTGACTGCCATCGTACATATTTACAACACACACACACACACACACACACACACACACACACACACACACACACACACTGAGAGAGAGAGAGAGAGAGAGAGAGAGAGAGAGAGAGAGAGAGAGAGAGAGAGAGAGAGAGAGAGAGAGAGAGAATTTTATGTTATTACGTTTCTTGGGACTATTTCTTTGTGACACTTTTTTCTTTATCGATTCACGATGAGCTAATTCATGAAACATTAGCGACCTTGCTGTCAAATGCATACTTCCTTCGCGACAGCCGAACAGCTTGCCTTCAAATGTTGGTAGCAGCACATACTTTCTGCAATTTGTTTTCACATTTCACATTGGTTGTGTCAAGTTTGCATATTACACTTTTCCAAAGCGGAACAAAGCTGAGTAACCAGCAAGGCCAGGGGAAAGGTTTGACGGCAACAGACAGTAATCAGCAAGGCCTGGGGAAAGGTTTGACAGCAACAGACAGTAACCAGCAAGGCCAGGGGAAAGGTTTGACAGCAACAGACAGTAACCAGCAAGGCCTGGGGAAAGGTTTGACGGCAACAGACAGTAGCCGGCAAGGCCAGGGGAAAGGTTTGACAGCAACAGACAGTAACCAGCAAGGCCAGGGGAAAGGTTTGACGGCAGCAGACAGTAACCAGCAAGGCCTGGGGAAAGGTTTGACGGCAACAGACAGTAACCAGCAAGGCCTGGGGAAAGGTTTGACGGCAACAGACAGTAACCAGCAAGGCCTGGGGAAAGGTTTGACGGCAACAGACAGTAACCAGCAAGGCCAGGGGAAAGGTTTGACAGCAACAGACAGTAACCGGCAAGGCCAGGGAAAGGTTTGACTGCAACAGACAGTAACCAGCAAGGCCAGGGGAAAGGTTTGACGGCAACAGACAGTAACCAGCAAGGCCATGGGAAAGGTTTGACGGCAACAGACAGTAACCAGCAAGGCCAGGGGAAAGGTTTGACGGCAACAGACAGTAACCAGCAAGGCCAGGGGAAAGGTTTGACGGCAACAGACAGTAACCAGCAAGGCCAGGGGAAAGGTTTGACGGCAACAGACAGTAACCAGCAAGGCCAGGGGAAAGGTTTGACGGCAACAGACAGTAACCAGCAAGGCCAGGGGAAAGGTTTGACGGCAACAGACAGTAACCAGCAAGGCCTGGGGAAAGGTTTGACAGCAACAGACAGTAACCAGCAAGGCCTGGGGAAAGGTTTGACGGCAACAGACAGTAGCCCGCAAGGCCTGGGGAAAGGTTTGACGGCAACAGACAGTAGCCAGCAAGGCCTGGGGAAAGGTTTGACGGCAACAGACAGTAACCAGCAAGGCCAGGGGAAAGGTTTGACGGCAACAGACAGTAACCAGCAAGGCCAGGGGAAAGGTTTGACGGCAACAGACAGTAACCAGCAAGGCCTGGGGAAAGGTTTGACAGCAACAGACAGTAACCAGCAAGGCCAGGGGAAAGGTTTGACGGCAACAGACAGTAGCCAGCAAGGCCTGGGGAAAGGTTTGACAGCAACAGACAGTAACCAGCAAGGCCTGGGGAAAGGTTTGACGGCAACAGACAGTAGCCCGCAAGGCCAGGGGAAAGGTTTGACGGCAACAGACAGTAGCCAGCAAAGCCTGGGGAAAGGTTTGACGGCAACAGACAGTAGCCAGCAAGGCCAGGGGAAAGGTTTGACGGCAACAGACAGTAACCAGCAAGGCCTGGCCAGGGGAAAGGTTTGACGGCAACAGACAGTAAACAGCAAGGCCAGGGGAAAGGTTTGACGGCAACAGACAGTAACCAGCAAGGCCTGGGGAAAGGTTTGACTGCAACAGACAGTAACCAGCAAGGCCAGGGGAAAGGTTTGACGGCAACAGACAGTAACCAGCAAGGCCAGGGGAAAGGTTTGACTGCAACAGACAGTAACCAGCAAGGCCTGGGAAAGGTTTGACGGCAACAGACAGTAGCCCGCAAGGCCAGGGGAAAGGTTTGACAGCAACAGACAGTAACCAGCAAGGCCTGGGGAAAGGTTTGACGGCAACAGACAATAACAGCAAGGCCAGGGGAAAGGTTTGACGGCAACAGACAGTAGCCAGCAAGGCCAGGGGAAAGGTTTGACGGCAACAGACAGTAACCAGCAAGGCCAGGGGAAAGGTTTTACTGCAACAGACAGTAACCAGCAAGGCCAGGGGAAAGGTTTGACGGCAACAGACAGTAACCAGCAAGGCCAGGGGAAAGGTTTGACGGCAACAGACAGTAACCAGCAAGGCCAGGGGAAAGGTTTGACGGCAACAGACAGTAACCAGCAAGGCCTGGGGAAAGGTTTGACTGCAACAGACAGTAACCAGCAAGGCCTGGGGAAAGGTTTGACAGCAACAGACAGTAACCAGCAAGGCCAGGGGAAAGGTTTGACGGCAACAGACAGTAGCCCGCAAGGCCTGGGGAAAGGTTTGACGGCAACAGACAGTAGCCAGCAAGGCCTGGGGAAAGGTTTGACGGCAACAGACAGTAACCAGCAAGGCCAGGGGAAAGGTTTGACGGCAACAGACAGTAACCAGCAAGGCCAGGGGAAAGGTTTGACAGCAACAGACAGTAACCAGCAAGGCCTGGGGAAAGGTTTGACAGCAACAGACAGTAACCAGCAAGGCCAGGGGAAAGGTTTGACGGCAACAGACAGTAGCCAGCAAGGCCAGGGGAAAGGTTTGACAGCAACAGACAGCAACCAGCAAGGCCTGGGGAAAGGTTTGACGGCAACAGACAGTAGCCCGCAAGGCCAGGGGAAAGGTTTGACGGCAACAGACAGTAGCCAGCAAGGCCTGGGGAAAGGTTTGACGGCAACAGACAGTAGCCAGCAAGGCCAGGGGAAAGGTTTGACGGCAACAGACAGTAACCAGCAAGGCCAGGGGAAAGGTTTGACGGCAACAGATAGTAACCAGCAAGGCCAGGGGAAAGGTTTGACAGTAACAGACAGTAACCAGCAAGGCCAGGGGAAAGGTTTGACGGCAACAGACAGTAGCAAGCAAGGCCTGGGGAAAGGTTTGACAGCAACAGACAGTAACCAGCAAGGCCTGGGGAAAGGTTTGACGGCAACAGACAGTAGCCGGCAAGGCCAGGGGAAAGGTTTGACAGCAACAGACAGTAACCAGCAAGGCCTGGGGAAAGGTTTGACGGCAGCAGACAGTAACCAGCAAGGCCTGGGGAAAGGTTTGACGGCAACAGACAGTAACCAGCAAGGCCTGGGGAAAGGTTTGACGGCAACAGACAGTAACCAGCAAGGCCTGGGGAAAGGTTTGACGGCAACAGACAGTAACCAGCAAGGCCAGGGGAAAGGTTTGACAGCAACAGACAGTAACCGGCAAGGCCAGGGGAAAGGTTTGACTGCAACAGACAGTAACCAGCAAGGCCAGGGGAAAGGTTTGACGGCAACAGACAGTAACCAGCAAGGCCAGGGGAAAGGTTTGACGGCAACAGACAGTAACCAGCAAGGCCAGGGGAAAGGTTTGACTGCAACAGACAGTAACCAGCAAGGCCAGGGGAAAGATTTGACGGCAACAGACAGTAACCAGCAAGGCCAGGGGAAAGGTTTGACGGCAACAGACAGTAACCAGCAAGGCCAGGGGAAAGGTTTGACGGCAACAGACAGTAACCAGCAAGGCCAGGGGAAAGGTTTGACGGCAACAGACAGTAACCAGCAAGGCCTGGGGAAAGGTTTGACAGCAACAGACAGTAACCAGCAAGGCCTGGGGAAAGGTTTGACGGCAACAGACAGTAGCCCGCAAGGCCAGGGGAAAGGTTTGACGGCAACAGACAGTAGCCAGCAAGGCCTGGGGAAAGGTTTGACGGCAACAGACAGTAACCAGCAAGGCCAGGGGAAAGGTTTGACGGCAACAGACAGTAACCAGCAAGGCCTGGCCAGGGGAAAGGTTTGACGGCAACAGACAGTAAACAGCAAGGCCTGGGGAAAGGTTTGACGGCAACAGACAGTAACCAGCAAGGCCAGGGGAAAGGTTTGACGGCAACAGACAGTAAACAGCAAGGCCAGGGGAAAGGTTTGACGGCAACAGACAGTAACCAGCAAGGCCAGGGGAAAGGTTTGACGGCAACAGACAGTAACCGGCAAGGCCAGGGGAAAGGTTTGACGGCAACAGACAGTAAACAGCAAGGCCTGGGGAAAGGTTTGACGGCAACAGACAGTAAACAGCAAGGCCTGGGGAAAGGTTTGACGGCAACAGACAGTAAACAGCAAGGCCTGGGGAAAGGTTTGACGGCAACAGACAGCAGCCAGCAAGGCCGGAATAGCCCAGTTGGTTAGGCGCCGGGCTCGTGATTCTGAGGTTGCGGCTTCGAATTTCGGTACAGGGGGATTTTCCCGTCGGAGTTAACATTGGTTCTGACTCCATTCCTTCGAATGAGACTATAAACCGAGGTTCCTTGTGTGAACGCACGCACAACATCTTGCACACATGTAAAATCCCATCACCAACTTTCGGAAGAGAAGGCCAGTTTGGCCGTTGGTATGGATGACACGTTACACATAGCATGCACCCTGCGTGAGAAATGGAAAGAATGAAGGAAATAAGGAAATTGAGTGCACGATATTGACCGGATGACACGGGAAACGACTGAATGATGCGCCGGCAGGCAGCTCTTCAGTCGGCACTACCTAGGTAGGCAGCCCGTTGTGTAAACGAGAGTGTTTAATATATTGTATGTAAAGCGCTTAGAGCCCTAACCATTTAGAGAATAAGCGCTATAAAAATCAGCATTATTATTGTTAGTATTATTAAGGCCAGGGGAAAGGTTTGACGGCAACAGACAGTAACCAGCAAGGCCAGGGGAAAGGTTTGACGGCAACAGACAGTAACCAGCAAGGCCAGGGGAAAGGTTTGACGGCAACAGACAGTAACCAGCAAGGCCAGGGGAAAGGTTTGACGGCAACAGACAGTAACCAGCAAGGCCAGGGGAAAGGTTTGACGGCAACAGACAGTAACCAGCAAAGCCAGGGGAAAGGTTTGACAGCAACAGACAGTAACCAGCAAGGCCAGGGGAAAGGTTTGACGGCAACAGACAGTAACCAGCAAGGCCAGGGGAAAGGTTTGACGGCAACAGACAGTAGCCAGCAAGGCCAGGGGAAAGGTTTGACGGCAACAGACAGTAACCAGCAAGGCCAGGGGAAAGGTTTGACGGCAACAGACAGTAACCAGCAAGGCCAGGGGAAAGGTTTGACGGCAACAGACAGTAACCAGCAAGGCCTGGGGAAAGGTTTGACGGCAACAGACAGTAACCAGCAAGGCCAGGGGAAAGGTTTGATGGTAACAGACACGGTGGCTGTTAGTTGTGACACGCGGCAGTTATAGCATCATAGGGTGGGTGACAAAATAGAAGGCCTAACTATGATGTCATTGTTACTGAAGGCCAAGGTTTCTCACGGATCTCCTCCAGAATATATATATGTATATAGATATGTGTGTGTGCATGTGTGTGTGTGTGTGTGTGTGTGTGTGTGTGTGTGTGTGTGTGTGTGTGTGTGTGTGTGTGATTTCTTTTTGTTTGTTTCTATCTTTTCCTTTCACTTTCGTTGTTGTTGTTGTTTTCTTTTCTTTTTTTTTCTTCTTTTCTTTTTTGTTGTTGAGAAGGTTGGCATAGCATGTAGAATGATTCATTTGGACTAGTAAGCCATCCAAAGCCATTAAGGTAAAGCACCAAGCTGAGAAGTTTGTTTTTTGTTTGTTTGTTTTTTGTGGTTAGCGTGCCTTGTTGATAAAGTCGAGGTCCCGGGGTTCGACACCGACGTATGCCGCTGACCTTTCCCTCCGAAATTCTTCTCCC